>JAHWFO010065351.1:461471-479710 GCA_023313115.1 Rhysida immarginata
TCTACCATTTGCTAATTCTCAGATCTCCTTTTATTGTTCTCATTACTAGCAAATTAGACCACAATGCAGTTACAACTAGACTTGTTGTATACAACTTCCCACCTCCTATTCGCTGGGGACTCGGTCTTCTTATAACCGGGAAACAGTCATGTCCTGGCATAATTGTGTGATTGGTTGCTTTTGTTTTTGTGTGTATTTTGTAATTGGTTATTAAGCATTTATTATTTGTTTGTAATTGGTTATTTAGTGTTGTAATTCCTTATAAATTCCAAGTTCTCTGTTCGTCAATCACTCACTGATGAAGGGAGTGTAGTCCCCTAAACGTACACTGAGGCATTAAAAATGATTATTGTGGATTTGTGAGTTTCTTATCGTCATTAGTTTGATTGTTGTGTCCACAGTTTCTTGCTAAATTTTCTTCTTGTATTTTTCTAGATATTCAACAAATCACCAAAAATCTAAAGTGTCCAATTACTTTTTGGCAGATAGTGTACATCTTCAATAAGTTTTTCGAATACATCCATTGATTTCAGAGCAACATTTATTTCCCCTTTACCTGATTGCCCTAAATCTTCGTATTAAAAGCACCGCATTTGCCAATGGAAGCAGTTCCACATCTTCATCCTGTCTTCTGGTCCCTAGTCTGTTTTCAGGTTAGGATCATTATCACTGTAACAAGCTACCTGTTGACAGGCATGACATTTATAAATACCCAGCATAATAGCAATTTCCTTCAACCTTCTCAGTTAATGGAACAGTGAATGATGATGGGTCTTAATCTGATGATCCTAGGCCACACTATGTGAAACAGCTTACTATCATTGTTCCATTCTTCTGTCAACCATTTGCAAGCTCCCAATACCGAGATGCTTTGACCTAGCTGAGAAGTATTCTTTTCAGAGTTCACTTCTGCCAAAACTGATCTAAGCAGCCATTTCCTAATGAGAAGCTATAGCAATCGAATTATGCCCTGATCAAGTGGTTGACTAACATTTGATGTGATTGGTAAATTATAAAGAATAATTTAGTGATGTAATTGGAACTTAGGTTAGAACCTGATTGGTTGTGTAAGATAGGTTTCTTTTAGCATAGATGTATCGAAAATGCGGATTGCTGGTCGCATTAGACAGGTGGTCGTTGTGCTGTGACACATTTTGACCCTGCAGTGATCAAACGTTCTTTGTGATTTTCTTCAATCAACCTTGGTCAAAGTATCAGTCTGACACTATTCTCCTTCTCGTGATCACTTGCTGGATAGAAATTATCACAAAACAAATTCTTGGGTTCCAATGTGACTTGCCATATGACTATCTGTCCAGATGAACATGGCAATGTCTCCAATACATGTATTTATGCAGATAAAATATAATTATTTATATCTTTTTAACCTTTAAATTTTCAACTTCTTATTCCAAAAAGTGAAGAACTAGAAAAAATGTTTCTACTTTAGGTTACAATCTAACATTTTGAAAATTTTCTTTTTACAATGATTATATCTTCAAATCTCAAAGATATTGAGAACTATAAATTAATTTTTGGTGCTTGAAATTCAATATTAGGAAATGCTCTAAGCTTATTAATTCGACATGAATTAATAAACAAGAAAAAAGGTATAACTAATACATACCACCAGCATCCCCAAATGCTAAAGCTTGGCAGGTACTTGATACATCAAATGTCAGGCACATTGCTCCTTCAGAATTCATTTGATACATAAATGATGATGACGACGTCAGGGCACCAGTTTCAAGAATATGAAATTGCCCTGTCTACATTTAAAAGAAAATTATAAAGTTTCTGTTATATTAAGTAACAATGCATGTTTTTATTGACATAAAAAACTCAATATCTCAACAACACATATATCTTAAGAGTAATAAAATTTTAATGAATGAAATTTAAACATCTGAAGAATGGCATATAAATAATTTCTCATAAACCATTTGTCGGTTATTCTTTAATAAATGTTCTTATCATTTTTTATAGATAAACTTCACTGAAAAACTTTGACCATAATTTTATTGCACAATATTATTCAAGGGTAATGAAGTGTTTTTCAATAAACAATTATGAAGTTAATGCATATAGTGTGTCCAAATAAAAAGGAGACTTTCACTGTAGCGCCGTTGTATCTAAGTTGGTAAATATGCTTGTCGATAGATGTAGCATCATCCCAGCTTCCCATGTCGCAAAACAGCTCACTCTGCTATGAAGTCCAGAAAAGTGATGTTCAGGTTCTTTTTCGACAAAGAAGGACCCTTACTCCTCGACAGCTAGAATGAGGAGAAACAGTTAACGCTGAACGCTACTGCAACACGTTGCTAAAGCCGAAATGGGCCATCAAAAACAAGTGCAGGAGCTCTCGAAACAGTGCTGCTCTAGGACAACGTTAAGCCACTTGTGGCCAAGAAGACCCTCCACCTGCTGGAAACATTTGGATGGGAGGTCCTCAAACATCCTGCGCACAGCCCCGACATCTCCGTATCTGACTCCCATATTTTCGGCCCCTTAAAAAAAATCACTGACAGGTCATCGGTTCACCTGTGACAAAGATGCAGAACACCGTGGAAAAAGGATCCGTATGTAACCCAGGAGTTTCAACACTGAAGCCATCATTCGATTCTTACGCTCCGAGATCAGTGCATCATTATCAAAGGCAAATGTGTAGGCATCATGTTACTCATTAACTGTACGTACTTAAAATATTCTGTAATTAAAATATTCTCAGTTTCATTTGGGCATACTATTATTCAGATGACTCCTGGGAGAAGATGTGATCAGCACGTGAAAGGGGTTCGCTCTAAGACCAAAAATCTGAGTCAATTTGACTTTTCAGCCTGAAACCTGTGAGTCAAACTTCACAAAAAGTGAATCAAATTTTAGTAACGTTCTGACTTCCATATTTTTACATGCATCCACAATTTCAATAACTAAAAATTTAAACAAGACAGCTCAATGCAGTGAGGTCAGTGTGGCGAGAATGATAAGGCCGATGTTATTCAACATTTAACAAATCAATTTGGATTCAATGATCAAAAAAAATCACGATTCAATTTTTAGCAAAAATGCTCATTTGACGTGTAAATTGCAACTAACAAGGAAACTGCACGGACAGTTAATCACGGATTTGGTTGAAATTTTAGGAGGTCAATCTACAACATTAATATGCTTTCTGTGTAAAAGAATTTGACTCAATGGCCTTTTGTTTCGGAGAAAAAGAAAATATTTTACGTTTATTATTGTAGTACCAGATAAGCCAAGTGGGAAGAAAAATATACAACTTGACAGCAGTGGCGAAGTTGTTAACGTCAGGTTCTGCGGAGTTACTGGTCTGGGTTCGATTCCTGTAGCACTGGAATTTTTTTTTCATTTTTTTCTTTTTTTTTTCCCCCCATTATTTTTCCTTTTTTTTCCATTTCCCCCCATTATCTTTCCATTATAAAAATAATAATGGCGAAAAACAAAAAAATGCATGTAAAAAAAAAATTCAAAAAAAATTCAATACTACAGAAACAGTAAATCCACAGAACCTGATGTTAACCGCTGTTAAGTTGTATATCTTTCTTCCCATTTGGCTTATCTGGCATTACAATAATAAACGTAAAATATTTAATTTTTTCTCCGAAATGAAAGGCCACTGAGTCAAATACTTTTACACAGGATGTATATTAATATTGTAGAATGACCTCCTAAAATTTCAACCAAATCTGTGATTACATGTCCGTACGGTCCCCTTGTAAGAAATGTTCTAATGTACTCTTGCTTTTTTTTTTCTTTCTTTAAAACTACAAATTCAGAAACTTTTGAACACTAAAGAAATACTGTTATAGCCTTATCTTTTATGTGCTCTTTGTTCATCAATCGACAAAGTTCTGATTGTCAAATTTTTATTGTAACAGATACATACGTTATTTGATTATCATTAGTACATATTCTATGTACATTTACTAAATTTATGTCCATTTATTGCAAACTAAAACAGCTTCTCTTACAAAGAAAGCTTATACACATGAACTAATGTTTATTTAAAATGTTTAAAACTGTAAATCAATTGTTAAAATATACATGTAAAAACTTTATTTACCCTAAAATTTCGATTACCAGTATCCGGATTCATCTAACAGTGAATAATCTGGATAACCGAGACTATACTGAATTTTATTAAGAAAAAATGCCTACAAGGAATATTTGCGCCAAAGCATTCCGTCTAACCATCTGCTTTCCATTTTCTTTGAGGAAGTTGACGTCAGTTTAGGCAGAGAGCCTACGCAGTTCTGTCAAAAATAGACTGCCTTAAAAAATAAAATACTGAAAAAACTCTGAGAATCCCCCCCCCCCCCCCCACCCAACTAAAAAGTTATTCAGAAGCGTTAGGGAACTTGTGGCAACAAAGAGATGAATACAAAATTTAATAACATAAAATATAAGAAATTAACCTGTGGAACTGTGAAAACTACCAAAGTAGCAGACAATAATAGCTCTCTTCCACAGTAAATTTATTTGACAAAATGTATATTGTGAAGTCAAATAAACTGAGTTTCGAAGAGTACTATTAATATCATATAATAACACAGATGTGATATTAGTTTTCAAGAGATAAAAATTGCAATCTTCTTTCACTTATTATTAATCAATGTTTCTAATTAATCATTGAAAAATAGTAAAGAAAATTCCACGGCCTAAATTCGAACCAGGGACCTTTGGGTTACCATTCCGATACCATAACCACTAAGCATGGGGGATGGAAACCCAAAAGTCCCTCGTTCAAGTCCGGGCCATGGAATTTTCTTTACTATTTTTCTCTAATTAATTATTAATTTATGGTGTGAAAAAAAAACCCTCCTGAGACTCATTTATCAATTATAATAACCAATTAAACTTACTTGTGAAACCACTGCAATCCTGGATGTCATGGATGGAACAAATCTTAATAAAAGAGGATCAAGCATCACTTGAATCGGAGCTACTGCTCGAAGAACTCTTAAGTCATAGACCATTAAGAATCGATCAACAGCCAAATTTCCCATCCTTTAAAATAAAAGATATATAAAAAAAAAATTATTTCCCTGCATTTTCACTATTAATTCAATGTTATTTTCCCTCATTATCTCAACACATTTTCTCGGAAAACCTTGTTATGTCGAATTTTGACTTCATGGGCCAGTGAGATGTGAGGCATTTAAAAACCATTAGAGTTACGATTTCTTTCTTTATGAGAAATATTTTATACAAAAGAGAAAAAAATCTGACATCACTTCTGTTAAAGTTAGATAAATCATTCAATTATGAAAATATTTTTCTAACTTGTTGGCAAATCTAGGTTGCATACAAAATGCTTGAGCATGTGTAGTTTGCGAGTTTCGGACTTTAGTGGTACCACTTATACAAGGCAGGCCTAACTTTCTATTGAATTCACGCATCATATTATCTCCTACCGTTTTCTGTTCTCTCCTTATCAGACTATGTGGGTATTACATTTACAGTATAAAATATTTAATATTTTACATGTACCGTATGTACTGTATTCTCTAATCAATAATAAACAACTTTCTTATTAACCTATTGTTATGCCCAAAAAAATAAAAATGAAAGGGGCAATAACATTTATGTATGACTGCAAAACCCGTAACGTACAGCCAATCTACCAGGCGAAGGTAAACTCCCTGTACGTACAAAATGCAAACCCTACATCCTTAAGAACGGATTGCCAGCTAAAAGAAGAAAACATAAACCTAAAGAAAAACCCATTAAATACTACCCAAAGAAAACGCTACAGACAAATCTACGGATTAGCCCTCCAATGAAAATTAAAATTCGATTATTTATTAAATTAGTAAAACTCAAAATAACAGCTCCAGAATTACAAAAAAATTAAAACATAACATAGATTCAAAATTACGCAAGGGACAACACAATCTTTACGTTATTCCTGAGCCTCTCTCATTGATTGCCAAAAAATAAACCAGTTTTGTGAAGGTAAGGGTGAGAAATAAAGCACCCCACCTAAAACTAAAGAGTAACTAAATCCAGCAGAAATCAAAACTAAACAAACTAACAAACGGCTATCCCCGAGATGGGTTCAGGAAAACGTTCACAAAATAATCAGCTTCGATGCAAAGTTTAATTCTTAGTTAACCAAAAATAATACAGTCGAACCCTGATAACTCAAATCGTCAGCGGACCACATAAAAATTTTGACTTCTCAGGTTTTGGAGTTAACCAGTAAGTCGAAAACGAGACACATGACCACTACAAAGATTACATGATACTCACAATGTTTCTATGAATTAATTTTAATGAGATCCATATACAAATACAGTACAGACCCAGTAAAATACGGTCCTTTCCAACACGAAATCAATTCCAATGCTGTTTTCGCATGGCTTCCGAATTCCACTTCCGGTTTATAAAAAATTTCGAAAGGCATCTCTTGGCGATTTTTGCCCATTTATTTTTCACTTAATGACATTTATAAATCGTTTATATTTGAAATTTTATGGAGAATGCACTTTTCTCGAATTTCCGTTACTTTTACATCGACAAAGCAGTGAGATAGTGAAGTTTCGAAACCAAAATGGCGACGGTCAATCAGAAGTGCATGACTGCTTCTAAAAACTCGTTTGCGATCATTCATGCAATGAACTTTATGGTCAGCATGAACATTTCCTCTAAAAATGAACGTGCAATCTTCATCAATTACTACATCTAAATATTCTCCCATTGAATGATCGCAATCAACAAGTTCGATTCACAATTTTGTGTTCGCGCTAAGTTTTGATTTTCGCAACGGCTGCCAGCGACTGCGAAAGATTCCTGCATTGTTTTCTTTGTCATGTGGATATAAAATTAAAATTGAAAAATGAAATAAAGTTTCAACAGGCAAAGCTTGTTTTTTTAAGATAGGTTTTGCTTAAATTTAGGAATACGTATTCACTAAAACCAAAATTTCTTTGGTTGTTATAAATCACGTGACCCCGCACATGTTCAAAAGGCGGTTGCATGTGCAGATGTGTACCATAGTAGAGGCATGTGTCGCATTCAGGTGCTCCAGACTTTCAGTGGTCAAACACGTCGCAATTTGAGCAGTGTGCAAACATCAAAATCTGTGTTAAACTGAGAAAATAGTTTTCGGAAAAAATGGCATTACTTCTAGAGGCCTATGGTGATGCAGTAATGGGAAGAACTCAAGTTTATAATTGGCAATGTCGGTTTAAGGAAGGACAACGAGAAATTGAGGACGATCCAAGGTCTGGTAGACTCTCAAAGGCTAGAAATCCAGAAACAGTCGGTAAAATTGCAGAACTAGTGCGGGCTGATCGACACCAGACTGTCAAAGAACTTGCTAGTCAAGCTGGAATTTCTGTTAATATTTGCCACACGATTTGTCCGCACACCTTAACGGAAGAACAATTTACGAACTCGCAGGCGATAATATTGATTCCATTGACAAAGATCCCAGTTTGTTAGGGTGAATCATCATGGGCGAATAAACGTGATGCTTTCAAACAAAAAGACAATTATCTATAAGGAAAACAAGCTCGTCTCCCCAACCAGAGAATTTCCGTGCTGACGTCTCCAAAGGAAAGGTCATGCTTGTGGTTTTTTTTTCTTGCAAAGGAATATTCCACTACAAATTCATACCAGAAGGTCGTACAGTTAACAAAGAAATGTAAGTGGACATTCTGTGATGCCATTCGCCACAAACATCCACATCTTTGGACCAATAAATCCTGGGTGCTTCAACATGAAAAACCACCAGCTCATCGATTGTTTCTTCTGCAGTACTTTCCAGTAAACACAGTAAGTGTACTTCCACGAGCTCTTACTGACCTGGCATGGCCCATATGACTTTTACGTCTTTCCTGGAATGAAGACGAAGCTGAAGGTGCATCATTTGCAATCAGCGGAAGAGATCAATCTGGCTGTGACGGAAGCTCTGAAGAAGGCAACAAAAAAAAAGTTCTATAGCCCGCCTTCGACAAAATGTATGAACGTTGGCAAAAGTGTATAGTTGCCGAGGGCATTACTTCGAAGGCCAGATTGCTTAAAACATGCTGTGTCCCATAATTCTTTTTTTCCAAAGCAAAGTTCGGGGACTCTTTGAACCTGCCTCGTATATTATAATTTTACTATTATTTGTATAATAGGCCTATAATTTATCACGTTTTATTAAAGTCTGTCTAGTATAACTTGGCACATGAGCCAATATGTTGCCATGGGTAACGGGAGAGGATTAACTCATAGCCTCTATTCAAGGTAACTTAATTCATGGTCACCTAAGCAAAGCCTCTTAAGCCATACAGGCTTTGACTCCTCTTCTGTTCCTGCTTTGGTCTGATTCAGCTTTGTTTAGTATCTGCAAATTAATATTATATACTGTTTTAACTTATATACTTTATTAATATTATACTTCATTCTAGAAATATAAATATATTAAAATCAAAATTTTTAATTTTCAAACAATGAAAATGTTAAAAAAATATTTCTTATTAAATAAAATTAAAAAGAGCAACATCATAAATTTAAATTAAATATAAAATTAAATTTCCCGTAATTCCGAATAATTTATCATGAAAATTTATATGGATGGATATTACAAAAAAATAAAAACAACCACTTAGATCAAATAATTTTGTTGTTTTGTTTTTTGTTGGGGTTTTTTTTTTAATAGAGACGAATTATTTCTTTATTCTGAAATCAAGTTAACAAAATGAATTTTGATATATCATTGGCAGACATTTTTAATGCGTGTGAATTAGTGCTACTGCTACTTTGAATGAAATCACTAGTAAAAAACAGGCGCTGGCAGTTGGAGGGTAAGGGCGAACGTGATTGGCTGAATTTGAAATATGACGTCTCTCCATCAAACAAGGTCATGTGCCAAGTTAGATTTGACAGACTTTAACTTAATTTGACACAATATAAATTTGTATATCATTTTTATGTTGCCTTTGATTTTATGAGGTGTGATCCGAAATTCCTGGATTGGAGCTGTATAACCGAAACGTGAAATATTTTCGACACAAGCTGATGGATGTTAGTAGGCATTTGTTTTGTGAGCTAGGGTACGAAATTTCATTGCGAATGAAGCAGTTCTTGCCTGTATAGATGCAATTATGTTAGAATTTGTTATCGTTGATTGCGATTTTTCATTATTTGATGCTGCATAAAGAAATTTATACCAGTGTGTCACACTATCAATTCACAGTTCTATTGTGATGCTCTGAGGTGCCTTTGTGAAGATCTGAGAAGGAAACGGACGAAATTGTGGTGAGCAAAATGCTGGGTTCATTATTGAGCATACAACAGTTTTTGACCAAGATTTCAATGATTATCCTCCCTCACCCACCAGAAAGAAAAATCGCAATGGAACGTTAACAATTTCAAACAAATCTGCAATTATACAGGCAAGAACTGCTTCATTCACGATAGAATTTCTTACTGTATTTCACAAAAATACCTACTCCCATACATCAGTGTGCATTCACACTTCGGTTATACAGATCCAATCAGGGAAATTTTGGATCGCACTTCTTATTTATTTCTCCTACTGAGCATTCATTGTTACAATTATTAGCTCAACCAGTCAAGAACAAATACATAACTGATAAGTGATCTCTGATTGGCTGGAAAATATTTTGTGTGGTCCATGTCAATTCAGACAGGCAAAGAAAAAAATCTGACCTTGATAGTCTCAGATGTTTTTGAATTGACATAAGTTAAAATTCAGGTAAAAATAAGATACCCGTATATTTTGGTTTTGCTCAAAACAATTCCTGGCCCGAGATAAAGGCTACCAAAGATGGAGTCACGGGCGCAATTTCGCACTTGCGATTTTCGACAAAACTTTTAAAGTGCTCTATCTCTGGAACGATTAAAGATATTTTGTTGCAATTTTTTTTTATTTTAAAGATAATGTTTTTCTCTTTAAAACGAAATACTCTGTTCTGAAATATGTCTTCAAGTTTTCTTGCTGCAGCTGTATGCAATTTTTTTTTTCATTCAAATTTTTTTTTTTTTTTTTTACGGTTGATCAGTACCAGTGAGCACTTCATTTCCTAAAAAGGAGAACTTCCACGTTTGAGTTTAGCAGGTTTTAGAAACAATGTAAAATTTTGCCAATTTCCCAAGTTCATCAATGAAGGTATCAATGGCAACAGTTTTCTTCATGAGTTTATTTTCCTCACATGTTGCATATCTAACTTCAAAGAGTCATCTTCTATGTTTTCCAGACCCAAGTGTCTGTAACAAGACTCCTCCCTTTCCAGGACAGTCACCACATTCCTGAAACAAACAGGTCTCTCGCTGTACATCACAGACAACTACCGGTAGACTTCACGTGACCAACCAAGGTGCCATACATCATGCCTGCAAGTAAGTTCTTCAAAGTACCAAGCAAAGTTCAAAATTGGCACAATACACACATAAAGAGACATCTCTAGGTGGGTGTGGAACCACCTACTTAGGTTGTAGTGCATAAAATTTTGATCTTCCAAACACTCCTTTTGCAGCCTTCAAATTTCTTGTTTTCTCCAACATGTATTTTGGTGCAGATGGTATGTAGTGAAAAATGTTTGGAAAAGTGGATCCATATTAAGGTCAACTTGTGAATAGCTGATGTTCAAATTGCATAGTCATTTTATCTGGAAGATCAATGGGACTGTTCTCGCCAGAGCACCAGCAAAAAAGACACTATCACTGTAACAGTTACAGGAGAAAAAGTAGTGAAAGTGAAAAGATACATGACCCGCAGTATTAATTAAACATTCGCCATTTATAAGAAGGAACATTCCATATTCCACATTGGAAAATCAAAATTGTATGCAGTACGATCTAAATAGGTGGTTCCGCACCCACCTAGAGATATCTGTTTGTGTGTGTATTGTGCCAATTTTGAACTTTGTGTAGTAACTTTGAAGAATTTACTTGCAGGCATGACATAAGAAGTCTTTAGTTGTCTGTGATCTACAGCGAGAGACCTGCTGTTTTAGGACTGTCCTGGAAAGGGAGGACTCTCGTTACAGACACTTGGTCTGGAAAACATAGATGACGACTCTTTTGAAGTTAGTGAGGAAAATAAAACCGTTGGCATTGATACCTTCATCGATGAACTTGGGAAATTGGCAAAATTTTACAAGGTTTCTAAAACCTGCTAAACTCAAAAATGGAAGTTCTCCTTTTCAGGAAATGTAGTGCTCAATGGTACTGATCAACAGTAAAAAAAAAAAATAAAATTTCTGGGATTGGCAATTTTGATAAAAAAAAAAAATTTTTTGAATTTAAAAAAAAAAATGCATACAGCTGTGGCAATAAAACTTGAAGAAATATTTCAAAACACAGTATATGGTTTTAAAGAGAAAAATATTATCTTTAAAATAAAAACAAAATGCAACAAAATATCTTTAACCGTTCCAGAGATAGAGCACTTTAAAATTTTTGTGGAAAATCGCAAAAGCGAAATGGCGCCCGTGACGCCATCTTTGGCAGCCTTTATCTCGGGCCAGGAATTTTTTGGGCAAAAAACAAAAAATACGGGTACCTTGCTTTTTCCTGAATTTTAATATATGTCCAATTCATAAACATCTGAGACTATGAAGGTAACCCCCCTGCCTGAATTGACATGGACTCCGACATTTGAAATTGTTTTACTTTATTTATTATCATCTTACTCCCAGTGGCTTCTTAGATAAAGCAATAGCTTCAAATCTCATAAGTCAAAACTTAATAAATTTACTTAGGTATTGCTTAAATCTAGACTCGCCTTTTCCATATTTTTATTAACAATACAAGATCCTGAGACTTTGAATATCAATATTTATAATTCACAATAATATTTTCTAAATGTAATAATAAATTATTATTGGGTACCTTTCTATCCTTAAATGTTCTTTTTTAAGGATAACCTTTAAAATTCATTTTACGAGGTAAGTCCAGGAAGTTAAATTCTGTTTGATACTACAAAAAAGCAAGAGTACACACACACACGTTGAAAAAAAAATTATTACAAAAAACTTTCCATACCTTGAAGGGAATGCGTTTTTTTTTTATATTTTTCTACATAGATCCCACCATTTTCAAGGAACTTATCAAGGAAATGTTTAATACCTACCCAATAAACTATTTTCTTTAGAAAAAAAATGAATTAACACATCGGTGTATCAATATTTTTTGCTGTGACGCTTGTTTTCACCCTGTCCCAATTTTTATGGAATTAAGGTTTGTACAACCTTATTGAAAAATTACCAGACTATATTGTAAAACTGGAAATGTCACACAATTTAGTTCCAAATTAATTTTCAATTGGAAGCACTAATCTGTAAATCTTAAAAAATGAACAAGTTTTCAAAAATTATAAAAAATTAAAACTTGATTAACTTTATAAATTACGGTAAATGCCACAAGTTTTTAACTGTTACAAAAATTAAGGGATAAAATTAAATTTGAATTTTTAAATTATAAATTCCATTTTTGCAAAATATTTGAGGGTTTTGATTATAAATTCCATTTCTGCGAAATGGGGTCTAATTACCTATGTCTAAATGCCCAGTTTCAACATTGTTTACACACAAAGATAAATATTTCATTCTTATTAATACAATATCGATATTTAACATTAATTATTTATATGCAATACATAGTTCATTGTTATTGAGTATTAAGTAATATGTAAGTGAAACGTGTTGAATCTTGCCTACCTGAGGCAAAGAACAGATTTAAATACATGTACATGTAATACAAAAATATTCCTTTAAAAAGCAAAAGTACAGAGAACGCACAATTAAATAAATACTGCATTATTTTTCTGTGACATTGCCCCCTCCCACCAATTGTAATATTCCCCTCTAATCCCAAATCTTCAGTGAAGGGTGCTTGTCAGAGGTTCGGGGCAGATAATCGAGGGTAAACAGACAATCACTTAAATACTCAATATCGCTTTATTGACATAAAAACATCATCTAAAACACTAGCATAACACTTAATTCCTATTTTCCCAATCCACAGTGCACTGGCGGCTAAAATTACCAAACATAAACAACTCCCAAAAATCATGATGAACAAAAGAACTTCCTAATATCAAAAACATGAGCATGCTGCTCGATAATCCCAATAAACATCACATACAAGTCTACTTAATTTCAACAAAACATAACTCCCATTTATTTTTCTCATTTCTGCCTAGCAGCCATTATTTACCAGAGTTGGGTCATGGGTGTGGCTGAAAGCACTCTTTAAATAATTTTCAACTCGAGCAGCGCTTCCACACGGGAACCTTATCAGAGAAGCATAAAAATTGACACTCTGGCTGGCAGCAGCTCCCTTTATCCCCAAGACTGACGAGCTCAGACGCCCTGTGGCTCCTTTAATTCTGCCTAAGGAAGGGGGAACCATGGTAATCCTTCCCAGGAGATTGCTCCGTCTCACAGCCGGACCAATGGAGTTAATCGCCCCATACACGAGTAGCTGTGGAAAACCTCCGCTGCACTTACAGAGACTTTCTTTTTAAACTACTCTGGACACGCTCAACCCTTACTCCCACTCGTGCACTCGGCTGAAACAGTCACACAGCCAAAATTTCCCGGCCATCCTGTGCTAATATACAGCGCCGAACAGGCAAGTAATCAATGACACCGTAAATATATTACAGAACATAAGGCGGACATAAGAAACTTCACCAAGTTCTACGACTCTTCTCTATACACAACATCGTTCAGAAGAATGCGCACTGCGCATCTAGCACTGACAAATGTAGCACAGCCCACTAGATAAAGGCCTGAGTGCTGTTTTCAAAATGGCGGCACTCGCAGGCAAACTGTCTGTATGAAATAAGCTGAAATAAAAGAATTATTTCATAAATTTGCTTTAATTTTCTTACAAAATCTAACCAAAATAATTAATCTATTACAGGAACTAATTTTTGCAGATTTCTAAAACCATCATATATGGTTTCGAAATTTTTTATAGAAAAGATGCTTTTTCTCTTCCTCCATAGATGGCTCTACTTTGAAAAAAATGAAACTATATTTATTTGCACGTATGTTGCCATTGTTTTGATTGAAACATAAAGCCATTTAAATAACAAGTTCAAAAACTTAGATTTCGTTAGAAGATTAAAGCAAATTTGTGAAATAATTCTTCTATTCCATCTTATTTCACACAGACAGTCCGCCTGCGAGCGCCGCCATTTTAAAAACAGCACTCAGGCCTTTATCTAGTGGGCTGTGACGGTAGCCACACGTAGGTAGCAGTCACTTTAAAGTTGTGCGACATCAGCACTGTCCACACTTAATTAACGGGAGAAACTGTCTTCATCATGGACACTTATGATGGATTAAAGGTAAATAAAACGTTCTTACCACATCGTCGTCGGATTGGCGGCATTACTTGTTACTTTTCTTGCTTAAGCAGGGGCCAAGGATGCGGTCTGGTGTCGGCGTGCTGCAAGCGGCCGATCAAGCACAGTGGGCGGCTGTAGAATATGTAACTCAGGCACTGAGTATAAAATAACAGTTCATCCAGAACCACTAAATAATTGCTAAAACAGCATTCGACAGTATTTGTCTTACACACATCTCTGATGTATTAAGTACTAAAATCCTTTTAAATGATCAAGCATTGTCAAAGATCCATAAGAGCTAACGTTCGAACATCGACATTCTTCGACTCAGCTGGTGCCAAGAACTGCCTCTCAGGCCGATAACATCTCAACAACAACAGCACATGAAAATTTTTCTTATCCAAATTTTTAAACACAACATTAAAGTACAACATTAAAGTAGGCAACAATGCTTTGTCAAGAGGCTGATATTATCTTCTTGGAAATCCTATCGAGATGACAATATCAGCTCGACAGCGATCACTATAACAAGATTACAAAAAAAAAAAATAAAAAATACAGTAATTAAGAAAAATGAATTTAATTACCATTAAAACAAAGCAAACACAGTAAAAGTCACTATACTAACTATAACTTCATTTTACCAGGCATATGTGACCAGCCAACTGACATGACATGTCACATTTTGATAATAAGTTTGAAAAGATTTTGCAGTATTCCCATATAAACATTTTTAGTAGTATTCCCATATAAACATTTTTGATGCAAGTTACAGTTAGATGAAAGATTTGACACAATTAGAATATTCATAAAATTCAACATCATCTGCTTAATATACCTTCCAAATTAAAGTGCCCGGCACCAAAGAAAAAGGAATCTGGCGCTAGCGTAAATGAAAAAAACTCGTTCAACCACTCAAAAACGGAAAGGAAAAGGGGCATTACTTATTACTGATACCAGAAATAAGTATACCCCATTTATTGTTCATTTGATTGGTTGAACGAGGTTTTTTCATTTACGCATATGTCTGTTTTCTTTTTCTTTCATGCCGGGCACTATATTCATTTTCACCTCAAGTGGCTTCCCTTGAAAAGTAGTACGTTCTACCAGACGTTTTTTGTGGAGTCTGAACAATAGCAAGAACATGAGCACATGAATTCTTCATGCCTTGGCCAATAAAAAGATGGTGAAGGTTCATTTGGATGAAGAAACTTTACATCAACATCCCCTTCATCTTCATGTATCATCTATCATCATCGTCATCATCATCATCATCATCATCATCACAGTCAACCATTTGCAATCCACTGCTGGATGAAGGTCTTCCCTAAGCGCTTCTATTCTTCCAGCCACCTTCCTTATTTCGTCGAGCCACCTTGCATGGGGTTGTCCTCTTGGGCGTTTAAGGTCTCGAGGGTACTAATCCAGAATGATTGTGGTCCATCTCATGTCTTGTCTTCTAGCAATGTGACCAGCCCATTGCCATTTAGAATGTTTGATCCGTTCGATGACGTCAATCATCTTCGTTTGGCTTCTTATCCAGCTGTTGTGTTTTCGATCTCTTCTTGTAATTTCCAGCTACAACTTTCCATGCTTCTCTGTGTTTCTGTAGTCTTTGTGTTGTCCTCCTCGATAACGTCCATGTTTCAGACACTATTCCAAAAAGTCACAAATAGTCTTACTTTATGCAATGTAAAACACAGGATACAGGTCATTTGTTGTTACGAATGGCGAGTAGTAACTTTTTAGGTTAAAAGTAAGAGTGAAGTTCTTTGTCAGTGGTAAGTATTCTAGCCTGAACAGTAACAGAAGAATCTAGTGGCTTGAAATTATGGAAACTTCTAGTGCCAGAAAGCGTTTGTACGTCTTTGAACCAGTCTTTTAGTGCAGAGTGTGCTGCATCCAGTACATCTTTGTCTTTGAAAATTTACTTTTGTTAAATTTGATTTCAAAAATCCAAAAAATGCAACTGTTGTTGTGATCGTGCCTCTCAAGTGGTCTTTGAAGACTCACATCGAGCTAATCGTTCAGCTGATCCACCAATCCCATCACATTCCGATTTTCCATGGCTTGTTGCGAAAAAAAGACCATAATTATGAATTATTTTGTTTCTTCTCATTTAATCATAATTAAATATCAGATTTTAGACAATTATCAAGTAGTACGTCATTTTCTTGTAAAATATCAGAAAATTCGTTGTATGTATAATTCAAATTTACACAACTGCTGATAATGTTTCAATATTTAGTTTAGATTTATCACTGCTCCAAAAATCATTAATGACAGAAAACACCAATTTAACAGTGGATTTTTACAGCTAGACATATTGCAAATTCCAATAATAGTTTTAAATTTCGGTAGAAGGGTGGATCATAATACTGTTCCTATTGATTAAACAGGTGGTGGCCTTACAGTATAACAGAGGGACATCAGGAGTTCCAACTAGTTTCGCCATTTATTCCCGGCTTTGTCAAGGATATATACAGCAAGAGGCATGCAAGCCTTTATATACAGAACAGTGGTACAAATTATGCATATACATGAACCAATAGGATACAAAAGAATTAAAGAGGAAATAATGGCCAACAGGATAAATAGAAAAAGCACAGATTATCGAAATATAATGGCCAATAGAAAAAAAAAGGGTATAAACGCTAATTTTTATAAATTATACAAAAAGAAAATATACAAAGGGACGGTGCGCGTTTACGCGGACCGAAAAGAGAACTTATCCGGTTGTCTGAGGACAAGAGGATTTACAGAAAAATAAACAGGCAAGAAATAACAAAATGCAAAGGAAAACAAAAAACCATAATAAAGAAACCGAGAAAAAAAGGGATCATAATAGATCGGATAAAGAGTTAAGTATTGCATATACATTAAAGTCTGTTTGATAATTGAGAAGCAGGTGGGGGGAGGACTTCTTGGCCTTGAATATTTCGATCGCTTCGAGGGTAGCAGTTTTTTCTGGCCTATTGTAGATATGTAGGACAGACATAACATCTTCTTGCGTCTTTAAAGCGTGTCCGGAATCTTCGAGATGGTTTGCGTAGTGGGAAATACGATCTCGTTTTCTATACGAGTCAATGTGTTCTTTGAATCGTACTGCAAAATTGCGGGTCGATAATCCTACATAAAATCTGTCGCAAAACGCACAATTCAGGCGGTAAACTCCGGATTGGGAATATTTGTCGGTGGTGACGGCGGCGGGTGGGTTCAGGATGCAGGCTGATGGTGTAGAAGTACGAAAAGATATTCGAAGGCCAAGGGACGACAGGAAGTTAGAGAACTGGGAGAAACTAGGGCCCAGATACAATATTAAGTTTAAGTTTTAAATTTATCGAGGGAGTATGCTGTGCTGGAAAATAAAGTGGCAAGCTGTACCGCCATCTACCGACAGAATCAAAACAGTATTGTATGGATTCCGACATTAGAGGGCGTGTTTTGGCTAGCTGTTGTTATAGCAATCACACAATTGGCATGTCACGGTCGTGTGGATTTCAGATTTTCTTTTTTTCTGCTTTCTAGATGATTGGCCATTGTCGAAAGGAACCATGCCTTAAAGGTAAGCCAGCATTTTTTGAACGTTCTAGTGTTGGGTTAGGTTAACTGAGGTTAACTTAGGTTTAACCATAAAATGAGGTCCCGTAACTTTCTGGCAGCCATTTCTGTGACCACTAAAATATACGGATCATTAGCATCCTGTAACCGGCCGAGGGGAAACCAACTGCCCCCTGTAAACAAATAGGTTGGGTACGTATATAAATCGACGTCGCCGTGAGCAGGGGACGCTGGAGCGGAGCGATGGCGTCCACGTACTAGTATTGTAGAAGGGGAAACCAACTGCCCCTGTAACTGGCCGAGGGGAAACCAACTGCCCCTGTAACCGGCCGAGGGGAAACCA
>JAHWFO010065352.1:0-23386 GCA_023313115.1 Rhysida immarginata
AGCCCAAAACTCGGTTTCTAGATGGCGTATCACGATAAATCTTACACCACTTTTTAAGTTACACCTAAAACCACAGATGAAGAACACATTCTTAATGTGTGCTTAATCTGTGAAAGTAGTTAATTTTTGTGTAGTAGTTTTTGCGTGATGAGGTAACAAACAAACAGACAAAAATTCTAAAAATGATTGTTTTGGCTTCTGTTATGTTAGTAAGACCTGTCGCATTAGATTTTTCTACTTACAGATCCCAGGTCGGTTACAGTTTTATTATAGAATATCTAGAAAAAACGAGTGATAAAATGATGTGTACTTGTTTAATTTTATATATTAAAACTCAGTTTTGAATCACATTCCGATTCCCGCGCTTATTTTCCTGTTCAGACATTTATACTTCCATTGCAAGTTATTAAAATAGGTTATTATAAGCAAGATCATAGTGCAACGGCCACTCCTTATTTTCTGTTTAAAGAGACATGCAACCTTGGTTCAGTAATTACTTTTAAAAAAATAAACTCATATAGGCTATAAAAAAATCTTAAAAATCTTGTTTTCTTTTATCTAATGATTTTTGTTGTTTATTCTACTTGTTAATTTAACAGTCTATTATTCATTTGAATTTTGTACAAAATATTGAATCGTTTATTTTTACAGATTTTAATTCACACGAAAGAATCCAAACATGCTGTCATTCGTTATTTTAACTCTCACAAGGACCACTTAATAAACCTTGGCGTCTTAATGAAAGTTCTGTATTCGGCTTTGGAGGTAAATCTGTTCATTCTTATTTATAAGGGGCTCTGATAAGTCTTCAACCTGACCATGAATCATAAATGGCAGAAAGGTGGAACGTCACAGTTATTCTGTATAATCCCCATGATGATCAGTGCATTTTTCACTCTGATGCTCCAATCTTAAACAGGAATATTCAGTTCATAATGCCAGATTGGTGTGACTACATTTTTAGTACTGTACGCTACCGGAATTATAATTTGGGTTACTTTGAAAGTAATTTGGACTCTTAGGAAACGTTTTTAGTCTTTATATTGTCTTTGGATAAGAAGCTTTACCATAGATATTTTGTTGTCTAAGACTGACAGGTTTCGCTATTTATTCCCAGATTTTTGAAGCCACAAATACAGTCGTTTTAAATAGTCGAGTCACTTTAATCTCACCATCTGTTAATGTTCAGAATAACCACCATGTGCAGCTCGGACATTAGCTAGACTGGCTGAGAGAGACTCAGTGAGGTGCTGAAAAGTGTTCACTGGAATATTGAGCCATACTGACTGCCTTTCAGTTGACAGCTGTTGGAGGGTGCGAGATGGAGTATCCATGGAGCGAATAACCCGTCGAGGTGGTCCCACAGATGCTCAATTATGTTTGAGTCCAGGGAATTCGGGGGCCAGGGAACTAACTGTAAAGTCTTCCTCGTGTTCTTCTAACCACTCACGAACAATTCCAGCTGTGTGAGATGCCGCGTTGTCGTTCTGGAAGATGCCATCATCCCCAGGAATAAGAATGTCTATGTGTGAGTGTAATGGTCAGCAAGGATCGATACGTACGTAAATCGATTCATATTCCTATCCACAGTGGTATGTGCACACAGAAAATGCCACGAAAACATTCCTCAGACCGTAAAGCTGCCTCCGCCAGCTTGTTGCCATCCATAAATGGTTGAAGGGTGTTTTCTGACTTTCTCGCCATATGCAACTTCCGATGAAGCAAAAAACGTAATTCATCTGAGAAGGCCACCTTTTACCAACCAGTGGATGTCCAGTGTCGATATTGCCGTCCAAACTCCGCCTCTTCTGCCGATACACAATCGTTAACATAAGTGCTGCCACCATTCGATAAGCAGCAACGTTCGATGGACTGTCGTTCTGAACATACAAGCAGTAGCCCCCTGGTTCATTCGGGCATTAACACTTAGCACAACGATTCGCCCGAACATACTGCCACAGCCGTCGTTTCATAGCTCTTGGAGAACCACAATTCCCACGTCCCTACTTTTCTATAGTGTCATTTAGCCATGAGCGGTACACTTTTACCACAGCAGCACGCGAACAGTTCACAAACTCCGCAGTTTCTGAAATGCTGCCACTCTTGGCACGAAAGCCAATAATCATTCCTTTTGTACGGATGATAAATCGCTCCGTTTCTGCATTGCAACAGCTGAAATGCTGTATAACAGCACCGTATATACTCACTCAATCTGCTGATGACACATCATTTTGTGCCTCATTTATTTAGTGCCTTCTGCGATTCGTTATTTAGCGCTGACATCATAAATAGGAGGTAGTCACATTAATATGATTCGACTGTTTATACAGAAATAATTAAACAAATTTAAATTATAAGCTCATTCATTGTTAGTTTAAATGGGATGTCTTAAGTGGTGTAAGATAGATGTCGTCATAGAACATCGGCTCAAAGCCAGCAAGAAACACAGGCCCTGACGCGAAAACGCCACAAGACCATAATAGTCCGAGTAACGCTGTAACCATCTTTGCTTCCATCTTGGATTTTAACAATCAGTATTTTTTCGTTTACTGAAAACAATGAAGGTTGGGTTGTTGCTCGGACTGCAATGATCAGGTGACTTTTCCCACCGCCTTCTAGAAACTACCAGGCCTGAACCAACACCTAGAAAGAAAGCCAAACGTACAGCTTATTGGTAGAAATATTAACAATGGTCGACTAATAATGATGTAACATTGTATGACGCTTCCGTTATCAGGCCTTCTGTCTAGGGGTGCTTTCACTTATTCACTTGGAGTCACTCCGAGTGGCTTCCGTGACTCTGATTCATTCGGATTCCGTTTCTTTATTCGCTCCGAATCATTTGGTCTCCGTTTCTTTATTCGCTCGGAGTTAACTCCCTTGACCTCCAACATCAGGGTACGCTCAGAGTCTTTCGGAGTTTGTTTCTATATTCGCTTGGAGTGCGACTCGGGTTATCTCCCTTAACTCCTGCTTTCAAGCTAGAGTCATCGGAGTCAAAAAATTTAATGAGAAAGACGACGCAACAATGAAGAGTGCCAACAAAATTGCGACTTCAACGATGATTAATTTTGTTACAATGAGATATCGTTTGCGAGCGCGCTTGTTAGGAGCCGTGACAACCACACAAACAAGAGAAGACTTTATTTCTTCAAGCGGGTGCATACGTTGTTTAACTATCGCCTCTGTCTTTCGAAAGTGCACGATCATAGCCTACCATAATTGGTTAGCCTTCCATTGTTGTAGGCTTGGCACGATACAAACGAAAATCTAGCTTAAATTGATCGAAAATTTGATTCGGGACAATTTCTTCAGCATAATTATTAATTTTTATATGCTCAATCTCAGTTCCATCTTTACGCATGGGGCCAGGGCCTCGTGATCCAGAGGCCACCCTAGCCTCTGTGATAATAAATTAAAATTACAATTATGACCAGAACTTTGTTTTTATAAAAATAATTAAAAAAATAAAAATATGTTATTGTTTATTCCTGTTAATAAAAAATAACTTAATGTTAAGGTTCCCCATAACCAAAAGTGCCATGGGGACTGCTCATGCTGTTCTGATACCTCCGGAGGTTGCGAAGAGGGGGGAAATATCTTGAATCGTTCACAAGCAGTGTTGCCAGTTTAGCAGGAGTGTGTCCAATTTAAAAGCTTATTTTCATTGTTTTGTGCATTATACATTAATTAACGAAATAGTATAATATGTTAATTTATTAATGAATGATTCTATACTCATTTATAAATGGAGAAGATAAAATAACAAATAATAAAAATAAATAATAACAAGTTCACCAATGAATAATGATGAGAGTTTTTGAAGAGAATTGAAGACTTGTAAATGAATGGTAGATGGCTAATGTGCATTGTTTAATTTTTATTAAAAATGTCCAACAAAAGACAAGCGCATGAAAAAAGGGCTAAATTGGCAATACTGCACACAAATGATTATAACGATCAAAGTTTTCGATTGTTACGTCGTCGTGTTGACTCGGAGCATGACTCCGAACGAATAAGTGAACGCACCCTAGGTGGTATTGCTTGAATAAGGAAAAGATTGTTACGTCGTTCCGGTGGTGCTCGAGGCTAACGAGAAATACAGGCTCCGGCACTGAAAAGTCACCTGACCAAGATAGTTCTATTAACAATCCAACCTTCATTGTTTCCAACAAAGGAAAAAACACTGATTGTTAAAATACATAATGGAAACAATGAAAGTTACATTGTTAATAGACCTATCTTGATCAGGTGACTTTTCAGTACCGGAGCCTGTCTTTCGCGTTAGCCTCGGGTGGTGCTATTACAGGGTGCGTTCACTTATTCGTTCGGAGTCATGCTCCGAGTCAATGTGATCACGTGATCAGAGTACTAGCGTCATGGCTCAGAGTCAACACAACGACGTAACAATCGAAGACTTTGATCGTTATAATCATTTGCGTGCAGTATTGCCAATTTAGCCTTTTTTCCATGCGCTTGTCTTTTGTTGGACATTTTTAATAAAAATTAAACAATGCACATCAACCATCTACCATTCATTTAAAAGTCTTCAATTTTCTTCAAAAACTCTCATCATTATTCATTGGTGAACTTGTTATTATTTATTCTTGTTATTTATTATTTTATCTTCTCCATTTGTAAATGAGTATAGAATCATTCATTAATAAATAAACATATTATACTACTTCGTAAATTAATGTATAATGCACAAAATATTGAAATGAGCTTTTAAATTGGACACATCCCTGCTAAATTGGCAACACTACTTGTGAACGATTCAAGATATTTTTTCCCCTCTTCGCAACCTCTGGAGGCATCAGAAAAGCATGAGCAGTGCCCATGCCACTTTAGGTTATGGGGAACCTTTAACATTAAGCTATTTTTTATTAACAGGAATAAACAATAACATATTTTTTATTTTTTATTATTTTTATAAAAACAAAGTTCTGGTCATAATTGCAATTTTAATTTATTATCATAGAGACTAGGGTGGCCTCATGCGTAAAGATGGAACTGAGATTGAGCATATAAAAATTAATAATTATGCTGAAAAAATTGCCTTGAATCAAATTTTCGTTTGTATCGATTTAAGCTAAATTTTCGTTTGTATCGTGCCAAGCCTGCAACAATGGAAGGCTAACCAATTATGGTAGGCTATGATCGTGCACTTTGGAAAGATAGAGGCGGCCATGTTGATAGTTAAACAACGTATGCGCCAGCTTGAAAAAATAAAGTCTTCTCTTGTTTGTGTGGTTGCCACGGCTCCTAACAAGCGCGCTCGCAAACGATATCTCATTGTAACAAAATTAATCATTGTTGAAGTCACAACTTTGTTGGCACTCTTCATTGTTGCGTCGTCTTTCTCATTAAATTTTTTGACTCCGATGTCTTCAGCCTGAAAGCAGGAGTTAAGGGAGTTAACCCGAGTCGCACTCCAAGTGAATAAAGAAACAAACTCCGAAAGACTCCAAGCGTACCCTGATGTTGGAGGTCAAGGGAGTTAACTCCGAGCGAAGAAAGAAACGGAGACCAAATGACTCGGAGCAAATAAAGAAACGGAATCCGAATGACTCAGAGTCACGGGAGTCACTCGTTGTGACTCCAAGTGAATAAGTGAACGCACCCATAGAAGTAAGTTAAACGTCACAGTCTTAATGCTTCAACAGTACAATACTGATGTCATGTTCAGGCCTGGTAGTTTTTAGAAGGTCGTGCTTTTCCACGACAGGCCCTGACCGTAACCGCCGAGAGAGAAGGCCTCCACAATGAAACGTAATGCATTGTTACATCGTCATGGATAGGGCAAATTTAAGGGTTATTATTGGCAGAAATGCGAATAACAATGCCCTATCTGTGATGATATTACGTTTCATTGCGGAGCCTTCCAACACCTCCTAGAAAGAAAGCCTGTGCACTGAAAATTCATACATTGTTACATCATCATAAAAAGGCATTGTTAATCGTATTTCGACCAATAATAAGCCCTAAAATATGACTTCTTATGATCATGTAACAATGTATGAATTTTCAGTGCATAGGCTTTCTTTCTAGGAGGTGTTGGGCCTTCTCTCTTGATGGTTATGCCCTGACCAGCTCCTAGACAGAAGTCCTGATAACGGAAATGTAATAAATTGTTGCATCATCATTAGTCGACCAAATTTAGAGTTTATTATTGGTAGAAATAGTATTAACAATGGTCGACTGATGATGTAACAATGTATGACGTTTCCGTTATCAGGCCTTCTGTCTAGGTGTCCGTAGCCCACGTGATAGACAGGCCCTGGCGCGGAAAAGTCAGCTGACCATCTTAGTCCGAATAACAATGTAACCTTCATTGTTTCCAACAAACGAAAAATTGCCGATTATTAAAATCCAAGATGGAAACAATGAAAGTTACATTGTTATTCGGACTAAGATGATCACGTGACTTTTCTGCGCCAGGGCCTGTCTTTCTCGTGGGTTACGGTAGGTGTCGTCCTGACGCAAGAAAGTCACCTAACCATAGACGACCGAGTAACACTGTAACCATTATTGTTTCCATCTTGAATTTTAACAATCAGTATTTTTCTTTTGTTGAAAACAATGAAGATTGGATTTTTGGTCGCGCTGGTATGGCAACATCACCTAGAGAGAAGGCATACACGGAAACATCGTACATTGTTATATCATCATAAAAAGTCATTTTTAATCGCATTAGTACCAATAATAAGCCCTAAATTATGACTTCGTATGATGATGTAACAATGTACGACTTTTCTGTGCGCAGGCCTTCTCTCTAGGTGGTGTTGGCTGTGGTCAGGCAAGTGTTTTCCCAACACTTACTAGAAAGAAGGCCTATGCACAGAAACGTCATACATCATCATAAAAAATCAGTGTTAATCGTATTTCTACCAATTAGCCCTAAATTCTGATTTTTTTCTGATGATATAACTATGTATGACGATTCCGTGCAAAGGCTTTCTTTCTAAGAGGTGTTGGTTTTCCGCGTCAGGGCATTATACATGTATTTCCCATTGGCCTTGGTATCAGCCGAGGCCAACGAGAGACAGGCCAGGGTATTCAAAAGTCACCTGACCATCGGGCTCTGAGCAACAACGTACCTTCATTGTCTCAAAGTTGGATTAATAATCGGCGTTTTTCGTTTGTTGGAAACAATAGCCGTGTTTCAAAACTCGAAGAGTTCCTAATGGGTGGGGAAAAAAATCTACCAAAACGTCATCGAAAACGTCACAGTTTAACTTGAGTTTTGAAACGCATACAGTCTGTTCAAAATGGCGCCTTCAAGACAGCAAAAGCTGCTGCTATGAACAATCTTCACCAACTATTGAAGATTATCCATTCTGAAAAGAGTGTAGAGGAAGATTTTTTTTTAGAAGTCATCCATTGGATATACGTGATCATAACTGATCATGGACGTACATCCCGTCGAAACGAGCGAAAATATTTACGAATCGACTCTCCAGAAATACACACAAGTCGATTATAAGTCGTTAAAAGTCATTTCAGATTAAAAGAGTATTCTCATGTGGATAATGCAAAAATTCCGGACGCTCAAATAAATAAGCAAAACAAAAAACAAAGCCCAACAACCCTCTCCTTACTTTTCGAGTTTGTTTTTTTTTAATTATTTGCCATTCAAAATCGTTTTATTCTTAATTAAAAGATAAAAGATTAAAGAATTCTTAACACTTTATTTTTTCTTTAAAAATGTTTTTATACACTTTTAATTAATCATCTGTTTCGTTCAAATCTTGTAATCAATTTTTCACTTTTCAATAATGAAAATATTACATAATAAAATATACGCGCCGCCACACTGTTATCTCTTTTAATTTTATGAATTTCTATTTAAATAAACCATTAAGGAACCATTTTTTTCAACTTCCCTATGTTAACAGTGAAAGTTTCTAATGGACCATAATGATACCATTAAACCACGTACCTTTGAACCAATTTGGATTATCATTAATTTTACGTTATTTTCATTCATAACACATCATTCCAAGTGGTTTGATATATTACATGCCATATCTTATCATTGAATATTTTTGAGGGTGTCATAGGGTACCATTAGAGCACGTAGCATTGTATCCATTATGCCAATCTTCATAACAGTTCACTCGTGGAACCATATTTATCATTTGACGAAAACAGTAATTAATAACCACTTATAGCTCGTCGTTACGATTTGTTTGGTGTATTACTTATTATATCTTTCCCTTGAAAATTGCTAGATGGGAAAATAGAGGTACCATTTTTGCACGTGCCAATGAACCGATTTAGATAATATTTGTGACTGGTTCGTATCATGAACCATATTAATCGACTGACGAAAACAGATTTTGAAAAATCTTTCATAGCCTCGGAGGATTTAGTTACGGACGGACACGTTTCCCCATACTGATAGCATAAAGCACCTTTCGGTACTTAATAACAAATAGAAAAAATTATTTTTTACTTTTTAGTTCACTTTATAAAGTAAAAGGGTCTGCTTAAAAAGTTTTTTTATATTTTTTTTAATTTAAGAAAATGCATCTTATTTTGAAATTTTCGAAATAAATTGGTAACCGGGACAATCTAACACACGTTTTGTCAAAATACCGAACTGTCCGAATCAAAATCGGACAGGTGGCAATACTGGATTAAAATATTCATCTACCAACGTGATAAGTCGCGCTGGGCGCAGCATCTTGACGATCCAGTAATTGAGCCGAGGTACGAAGAAGGCGAGACGACCCAGAATCTTGAATAGTGAGGCAGCTTTCGTCTGCTTCTTTCTTCTCATTTCATCTAACATGCAGCCGACGAGAAAGACAGGCCTGGGCACTCAAAAGTCACCTGACCATAGTAGTCTGAACAACAATTCAATCTTCATTGTTTCCAACAAAATTAAAAAACGCTGATTGTTAAAATCCAAGATGGAAACAATGAAGGTTGGATTGTTGCTAAGGGCTACTATGGTCAGGTGATGTTTGAGTGCCCAGGAGGCCTATCTTTCTCGTCGGCTACGCACCTTGTTCCCACGACCTGTGGCTTGTCGGGCTTAGTCTGAAGTTTGTCATTCCTCGCGCCGTGGGAACGCAAAGATCCGTCATTGCTTGAGATGACCTGGGGTGGCCCGAACTTTCCCGTGAAATGTCGATAAATGCTCAGACATCAAAGGCCTGTAGATCGACGCATAACAGGCCTCAGCATGGCTCGTGCATCCGTTCCCACGGCCTGTTGTAGATATCGTGGTGTGTAGTTGCGCATTTTTCACATCGCACTTTCAGATAGTTTCGCAATTTCAAGTAGTTCATTATGGAGTGGAGTAATGAATTGATTGTGGAGTTTTTGGATCTGTACGAGGGAGAATCTGTCATATGGGATCCACAAAATCAACACAATAAAGATAGGAATCATAATTTATGATGCTTGGAAACAAATTCAAAATAATATAACTATTGAGTGTTCTTTGCAAAAGCTAAAGAAGAAAGAAAATCAGAAGTTGGCGATGAAAGTCAAAAACACTACAATATCTGGGGTTGGAACTAATGATTTATACAAGCCAGAATGGTTCGCGTACAACAAAATGGTTTCATATTTGCATAGTGTTTACACACCAAGGGAAGCTAAAACTACTGAGGTAAGAAGCATTTACGGTCATTTCTTATTAAATTACTCGAATTTCTTAAACTTTATTCATTTTTATTGAACAAAGAAGTAAATGAAACTTAAGATGAAAGAAGAAATGAAAGAAGAACAATGAAGCAATGGTGCATTAGTCCTAGTGCTCGAGTGAATGAATTGAGTGGTGCACTCGAGGCCACCCGAGATTTGCCAAGCCAGGCGCCGTGGGAATGGTGCGACTAGTTGGAATTCGATAGACCAAAGTCCACTAGTTCGAAGCTCGAGCGACCCGTGGATCGTCAAGCCACAGGTCGTGGGAACAAGGCTTAACCAACACCACCTAAAGACAAGGCCGAGCCAACGTTCCCTATAAAGAAAGCCTCCGCACTGAAACGTCATACATTTATACATAATTATACTTCGTCCTTTGTTAACCGCATTTCTACCAATAATAAGCTCTAAATTTGGTCGACTTATGATGCTGTAACAGCAAAGGAACTATTCATAGAGGTTAGAGTTTTTATACGCATACCTTGATCAAAGCTTTTCTCGTGGCTTCGTCAGAAGATGGTAATTAATTTTCGTCCCGTTCGGTTGTGATTATGGAACTGACCGAGTGCCTTAATTTCTGCAATTGCAATGAACGTTCCCGTTGAATCGGGGTTTTTTTCAAAACACGCTTTTATTATGTTTTATTATAATATCTCTTCAAGCCGGCGTCAACAATTAGTAAAACTAATAAAATCTTGTAAACATTCCAAGCAGGAGCTTTAGCAGTGAAGGAGAAATACATTTATACATTTATTAAAAAAATTAATCCCCCCTCCCACTTTCCCCGAGTAGGGTAAGGCAAGTAGCAGATGCTGAAGTCATCTATTTTTACCCCTTTATCTACACTTTTTACCTCTCCCCAAATTGTTTAATCAAAAATTAATTTTCTCGAACGTAATATGTAGAAAACGTAAAAAAGCTCATATTGCCTTTCCTTTCGCATCATTTCCGAACGTATGATATATCACAAGCCATATGCTGGCATAGTTCTAAAGACCATCCCCGCAAATCCGATCCCAATGGAACACCTGGGCCCAAACTTCATAGTAATGTATAACTTGCCTAGAGGAATCTGGATACTGAATTTCACGCCTTTACGTACCTAAATAGCACATACATATGTTGTTCTCTCTGAATCCTATCCCCGTAATTCCGACCCCAATGTACCAATCAAAACCAAACAAAATAGTGCAGATGGACATGCCCATTGGCAGTTATATTCCAAATTTCAACCTTCTACCTCAAAAAATGTAGAAATTATGAAGGGGACGGACTGACTTTATAAAACCAATAAGTAGCTCCATTCTTCCTCTAATTAATGATATAATTTATGAGCACCTGAGCAATCGTGCGTCGACAAAGCGATTTCACGTGCGCGCGCCGATGTCAGTAATGCTTAAAAGATGAACAGAAAGTAACAATTTACTCCTTTTTGATAAATCGATTGTTATATGACATGCTATTACCTTGGTATTCTTTACACTCACTGTTTTAGCACGTGAATTCGACTTGAAGGGGTCCACGAAAAATTCTGAAAAGTCGATACGGCCGAGCTAAGACTTTGATAGTCATATTTCTGAAAACAGAATTCGAAAAAGTTAATCCATTTCCAAGTTATCGTGCAAACGGCGGACGGCCGGATAAACGTACAGACCAAGAGCGCATTCTTATAAGTAGCTTTTATGCTAAAGCTCCTAATAAAATTTAATTTTACAACAATAAACAAGAGATACCTCGTCATAACGAATTGTTTGTTGTGGCAATTGGACAATTCGTAGTAATGGACCAGTGAACCGATTTGAAAAACTTTTTTTTTTTCATGCATTGTCATCGGTCCTGTGTATGTGTATCAAATTTCAGCTCTCTATCTTGTCGGGAAATTGGTTTAATATTGATTACAAGATTTGACCCGGACACACAGAAAAGCAAGTTAAATAAAAGCGTATAAAAACACCTGTTGTAATCAGCGTTTTTTCCTTTGTTGTAAACAATGAAAGTTGGATTGTCGTCCCAGGTTCGATGACGCAGTCAGCAGGCTTTGCTTTTTAGGTGGTGTTACCTGAACATGGAAAAGATTGTTATGTCGTCGTGGTGGTGCCGAGGCCAACGAGAGTCCAACGAGACAGGCCAGGGCACCAAAAGCAAGGCTTTTTCTACTACAGGTTGGAAAATCCCATGTTAAGAGCTTTGGACATTTTTTTCTCTGGCCGACAGAGTGGCGCTGCGAACATTGTAGTGTTAAAGCACTCCCTATCCAGAGCTTTATGTAGTGTAAAGCGGGGCGAACACGTAGCGATTTAGTCAAGCGGTTGACTAAGTCAACAACAATCTCAGTTACGCGCGAAAACATGATTTCAAATCCTCAATCGTGATCACAAACACGTTACGCATATTCTTGCAGCGTATGCGCAAGGAAAGTTAAAGTTAAATATTAAATTGCCGTGTAATATTTTTTAAAAATATTAAAACATTTTCTTTACTCACCTCTATAAAAGGGATGAGATTTCTATCTTTATTTAAATCCAATGTAACTAAAACCACGTCTCGTCGCCATAATCTCAGTGATGAAGTATTTTGTAACGCATTCTGATTGACTGCTTTCGCTTGATTAAGTTGTCGTTGATCTAGTCAAACGAAATTTTATATTGACTGGAGTCAACGGAGATTTCTTCGTTTCACCCAACTTAGTCAAATGAAAACAGTCACTGTTGACTAGATCAAGGGTTTTCCGTTGACTAAATCGCTACGTGTTCGCCCCGCTTAAGTCTCTAAATAGGTGCTCTACTGTAGTGGGGAGAAATTCTATCGCTCACTATGGATTAGTATAGGTTTTCTACTTACCGACTGAACTTTTTTTCAAGTGTTTTAAGGTTTTTGTTTCCAACAATCGTGAAAAATGAAAACTTGTTTTGTGACGAATTGCAAAACTGGTTATAAGTCGTATGATCCGAATATGAAACTCTTTAGTTAAAAGGAAAGCATGGATAAGAAATAGTCCGCTTTTGGATCAATTTGAACTTCATTTTCAAGCCACTTTTCTCTCATGAAATACACGTAGTAGTAAAAGCTTTGGTATTATTCGTTCAGAAGTTGCCACAAACCTACCTTTCTACCTATCCCCATTTCTGAAATATACGTGGTCAAATTTGTAAAGATCATGTTGGAACATCCTGTATAGCTTTTTTCATATTTATGTATACAGGGTGTTTTTGAATTGAGTACAGATTTTTTGGGAGATGATAGAATAGGTCCTTAGAAGTATTTTTTGTCATATGAACATGGGGTCCCCGCAGCTCCGTTTACGTACAATACTGCATTGAACAATCAAATGACACCAGGACGCAGTGTGCGTTGGTAGGCCTAGATTATTTTATTTTTAACAATTAACACAAGCAATCTACTGTAATAACTTTTAAAGTAATTGTTTGCAAAGAAATTTCAAGGTGCACTTGCTTGTTTGTTGAAAAGTCTTAGGACAGACTTCGTCAAGGAGATTCCATGGTATTCAACCCCTTTGTAAAATACGATTAGTCCATATGTAAATGAACTAATCGCATTCTAGGTAAAGATTTGTTTTAAAAAGTTCACTTGATGTACTTTTTACACGTGTAAAGTTAAACAAACAGTATGAATCGTTTTACATGGAATGATTATGCAAACATTCATCTGTGTCTCGGTGCGGTCATTTCGAACAATTACTGTAAAAGTCATACAGTAGATTGCTTGTGTTAATTGTTAAAAATAAATTAATCTAGGCCTACCAACGCATACTGCGTCCCGGTGTCATTTGATTGTTCAATGCAGTATTGTAAGTAAACGGAGCTGCGGGGACCCCATGTTCATATGACAAAAAATACTTCTAAGGACCTCTTCTATTATCTCCCAAGAAATCTGTGCTCAATTCAAAAACACCCTGTATAAAAAATAAAAGATACACTGTATTCCCGCGCGAAAGACTTGCAGTTCGAAACCGACGCGATCTATACAAGCCGTGGCACTGTTTTTGTGACATCATGCAAACGGATGGACTGTGTGACGTCATGCAAAACGAAATTTAAAAACAAAATAAGGATATTTAAAAGTTTAAAGAAAATGATTTATTAAAAAGTAAATGACTCAGGTTTGGCCGTAATGCATTTTATTACACTGTATTTACTTATTTATCTAAAATACAAAATTCACATTTCAAAATATCCCATCGGTTTTCGTGACGTTTCAACAATAGAAGTGACGTAGTCCCATCGCTTTGCGAGGCTAACGAGAAAGACAGGCTCCGGCACTGAAAAGTCACCTGATTAAGACAGATGATTTTCCAGTGCCAGGGCCTTTCTTTTTCGTAGGCTATGATGACTTTGTATAGAACGCGTCGGCTTCGTGCTTATATTGAATAATTATTTGGGTAAAGAAAAAAAAATGTTACAACTGGGATTCGAACCCGCCACCTCACACAAACAATTTGATTCGTGAGTAGCAACCACGCTACCGTCTGAGCCATCAGATCACTTATAATCAAAGAGGAAAACTTTCCCTTATATATGGAGCTCAAAACTTTAAACCGTCTTTTTTTCAAAATTGGCTGATCAGTGCGCCCTAATATTTAAGTATATTAACATCCTGTAGGTACACTACAAGTATACGAAGTCTCGTATTAAACTGAAATTCCGAGGGTGTAATGTCCCCTTGTGAGACAGAATTAGTGCATTTGCGTTGTGCCGTTCCAGGATAGATGTATCTTGCGACTACAGGGAAATTATCTATTTTGTCGCCGTCCCAAGTTTTCCTGCAGCCTCGAAATTCTTCAATTCTTTCTCCTCATAGATCGTTTTTCCGTGATCTCCGTAGCTATCATGAGGAAGGATAAGTCCTGCCAATTTCCGGCTTAATGGAGCCATCCTTCGTTCCACTGGATTATAGGCTGAATGACCAGGAGCATTGGTTGCGAGAAATATTGCGTACAGATTGAACTTCTTAAAGGTTTCAATTGCATGCTCGTGCACCTTTTCGTAGTGCGGATTCTCATCGGTCCTCCATCGGTAAAGATGATGAGCACAGGCTTTATTAAGCCTGTATTTGTTCGAGAAGCATTAGCAAAGTCCTCGAGATCTAAAATGGTTTCTTCGTCGAAAGCGTGAGTTTCTGCCGTCGAGAAATCATGCTTGTTTGAACGAATTGCAATGTAAGTAGGACCGGAGTGGGACACACGGTTACCATCGCCAGGCTTTCCATGTGTCACCTGAAGTGCTGCATATACACTTGGAATTAGTTTGTGTCCTGTAGCTTTAACGAAGTCGTGGTCTGGAAGGCGCACACGATATTGCATGTGCATGAGAAGGGGACTCTGAACTGTAGCGGCTGTAAGGCCGAGTGGAACTCTGCACTTGTCGTCTGCTGACAGGACGAAAACCTCATCATTCGAAAGAGTCGCAGCCAATTCTCGAAGATCGTCTATTGTAGCCTTACAAAATTTAAAGTCGACGTGCGCTTTTCTCGGATTATTTTCTGCACGGCACAATCTGACTGGCACGGCGGTGTGATGCTTCCTACCTTCATACGTGTTGCAGTTTCGGGGCAGAAGACGCAAATACGTTGCAGACTTACTGTCATCTCCTCCTGCAGGTCATCCAACGTTCGGCAAGATCGTAGACTCTCACATCGACGACGCTCATCAGCACTTGCACCAATACTTGCCAACTCGCGTATTGCATCGAGAAGGCCAGCCTGCTCACACTCTATAGCAGGTCGACCAACGGAAGGTGGAACCAAGACATCTTTTTCTTTGCCACATTCTTTACTCTTTAATCTCTGGAACTCATCTTGCCTTTTCTTCCGTGCTTTCTTGCTGTATTCGCAGGCCTTTTGTGAACGATTTAGTTTTTTTTTCCAAGGTCTCCAATTCATTTTTTTGTTTTGTAATGTCCGAGTTTGAGACTATACCCAACCCAGCGTTCCGATTCAAAAGAAGGAGATTCAGGTGCTCTGACGATTATTCGATTTTCTCTTTCAAGAGATCTTAGGCAGGAGTGGTCTTTTGTCTTTTAGACGCTTGAAAGACTGTCTCTTTTTCATCCTCAGCTCTTAGTTGCGGGTGTATTGTTGGTGATTGCTCGCTTAATGTTGGGGACAAGGTGACTTTGGTGTCAGATTTGAAGGTCGAATTAACCTAAAATGTAACAAATACGGTGTGAGATTAAATTCGTAATTCACTTCTGTATATTCGTTTGTGATACAAATTTATACCACCACACTATGGTTGCCTGTAATTTGGTAAATAATCTCATAAAAAACATAATGTACTTAAAATTGAAGGTCCAGAATCGGGCAAATCCCTGATTCAAATTTAAATTAAGTAGTGAGGAGAGTTTGTTTCAAAATTAATTAAATGCTTAATTTTGCACTAAAACTTGCATGCTTTAAAACAAGAATGGTGTGCTTTTACCTTTGCCCACATGGATATTAATCCACCTTTTTTCTTCATAGCCTTTGTCTGTAGAGCTTGAATTTTAATGCGAATTTCATCTGGATTATTTTTCAACTTTCTTCACTCTTCATTACACAATTGCTGGACTTTTTGTGCTTTTAATTCGGTGTATGCTTTTTGATAAGCTTTATAAAATTCAGCGTAGGACATTTTGCTTATATTTTGATTCCTGATACAGTAGATTCCGCTTTATTGAATCATTGGTTTAATGGAATCAGCCGTTTAGTAGACAAAATTATAAAACCAAAACCACTCTCTATGTAAAAGTCTTCCGTTATTGGAATCAGTGATTCTGTTTATAAGAATCACTGTCTCCCCCTTTCTGTATGTGTGAACACGTGCATCACTTGCGTGCCTTGCGCGTGCATCACTCGGCTAGTTCACATGCATAAGTCGGCTTAATTCAACAGAAACTCAGATCTAAAACATTTCTAAACAAGATACATGCCACCAAAATGACGTGATTTAAGCATTTCCAAAAAATGCAAATTGCTCGAAAGATATGATGCACATCCGCATTGTAGTCAGTGAGATGCTGCAAAAAATTTGGATATTTCACAAACTACTCTCAGTCGCCTGTTACGAGACAGGGAAAAGAACAACAAAACTCTCCACAATCTCAAAATTCAAAACAAAAATATCAATCGGAAAAGAAAACGGGAAGGAAAAATTGTATGGGACAAGGGAGGATTGTTTGGGATTAAGAGTGTCCCCAGGGCTTCAACCCCTACTATAAAAAAACTAACGTTAGGGCGTTAAACCTCCCCCCCCCCCCAATGTTAGCAAATATTAGATTTCTCCATCCCCCCCTCCCTTTACAATGCTAACGTTATTTATGGATGATCCCAAAAGAAAAAATATTGATTGTTAAAATCCAAGATGGAAATAATGAAGATTACGTTATTACTCGGACTAGTATGGTCGGGTGACTTTTTCGCGCTGGGGCCTGTCTTTCTCGTTGGTTACGTGTTAGATCAACACCACCTAAAGAGAAGGCCTGCGGACAGAAATTTCATACATTGTTACATCATCATACATAGCCATAATTTCGGGCTTATCATTGGTAGAAATGCGATTAAAGAGACTACTTATGACGCTTTAACAATGTATGAAGTTTCCGTGCTCAGGCAACGCCTCCTATAAAGAAAGCCTCGGCACTGAAACGTTATGCATTGTTAACTTTGTAGGCTCAGGCAACGAAGAATCGACCCGCTCCATTCCGGGGCCTAAAAAGAACGCTCCACCATATCATAAGAAGCTTGGCGGAAAAACGAATTTCACCTTGGTAGTTCCAAAGATTCAGCAACTATAAAAAAACATTGTGAATTAGACTGGTGCAACAACGGCTAGAGCAGACATCATCTTAGGTAGGGTTGTCATTTTTACCGGATTTCTTATTACCGGTAATACCGAAAACGTAACGGCTGATTCCCACTGGATGATAAGGATGGTAAAAATCAGCCGGTATTCCAAACAACCGTTATGACCGCTCACGGCCACAAAAATATGACCATTCTCACTGAACGGTAAAAGTTAAACATTCAACCAATCAGGAGTGTTTATACCTCGCAGTCGAAAAACGAATAGAATAACAGCTCTCATAACTTCTCAGATACAGTCCGTCCCAAAAGTTTATAGACATCAATACAATGTATGTATCAAAGGAACAAAAAGAAATACGACTAAGTTCAAATAGGTTTATTATTAAACACATACAACTTTTATTTAATCAAAACAGAAATGACAATGAACTTACATTAGCGTATTGTTATAGCAAACAAATGAAAAGAGCACTGTCCCAAAAGTATATAGAATGCATGGGAATCTCAAATTTACAAGAAAAAGCTTGGTTCTCAAAAGCATATCGATTTTCCGTTTTTCGCATGACATCATATACACGGTTTTCCATAGACAGAATCAAAGTTTGTAACGTTTTAGGATCTAAATTGTACCAGGCATACTCGATTGATGTCTTGAGTTCTTGATAGACGAATATTGACGTTCATTGGCATAAACTTCCCGAGATTAAATGCCCCACACATTCTCAATGGGATTTAGGTCAGGACTTATCGGTGGCCAGTCAAGAACGGATACATTTTTGCTGTTTAGATAGTCTTTTGTAGCATTGGATGTATGGATGGATGCGTTATCGTGCTGAAAAATCCAATTTTTTTCCTCCCAAAATTTCACCGAACCCGAATCAAATGACTTTGTAGTGTCTCTATATACTTTTCTGAGCTTTGTCGTCAATCTAAAAATGCTAAGGACGCTTGACCATTATATGAAAAGGCCGCCCATATCAACACCGATCCACCACCTTGTTGTCTGCTAAAAAATGTTCGGGTCTCTTTCCTTAAATCATGCCAATAGCTTGCATATCCATCAGGACCATCCAGATTCCATTTCTTTTCATCACTGAACAGCACACTCAGCCATTTATTACCATATGACATGTGCTGACGAGCCCACTGCGACCTCTTCTTTTGGTGAAGCTTTTGAGTGGCGGTTTACGTCTCATTTTCTTGTTAATAAGGTAACCAGCTTCTTTAATACGTCTGTGAATTGTATTCTTTGATATACGCAAATGTGAACTAACAGCGATGTTACGTATGGACATTTTCTGGGAGGAAGCCATTCTCAGTATCCGTATTATCACGAGAGCTTGTCACACGTGGTTTTCCTGAACAATGTTTTGGTTGGCGTGGCTCAATACGAGCTAGAACTCTGTAATTAATACTTTCATAACGGTTTAACGCATTGGAAATGTCATGAACAGATTCACCTTGCGATTTTAAGGTAAATATTCTGGCAACCTCATCAGCTGTTAGCTGGGAAGCTCTAGGTATTTCGTTGATGAGTTAAATGTCGCTCTTGAGCCATTTCACAGCATATTTATACATCCCAAACTTTGCATCATCACTAAATATTTACATATTGCATAAAATTGTGTTGTTCTATAAACTTTTGAGACACAGCATTTTCAATGGTTTATCATAAACATTTTCAATGCTTTTCTAAATAGTAAAATTATTGTAATGTTTGCGTATTATCAACTTGCACATGCTTTCATTCAAAACCCAAAAACTTTCCATGACATCATTGACGTCATAGCGACGTAATCAGCAAAACACTTTTAGGACGGACTGTAAGAAGCGTGATCATGGCCAAAGCAATCCTAGCATTCTTGTTTCATGTGCTCTGCTGTGATTGGCTGGTTTCATAAGGGCACGGTAGAGACGGCTAGGTTTTTATTTTATCCAGACTAGTTTTTATTTTCTGGCTAGAGAATTGAGGAGAGATGTTTGTAATGCAGTGAAAAGTAAAACAAATAAAAAATTTGCAAAATTGCTCTCTTAATATTTGAACTCTTTCTCTGATTATACATGAACTGTTATTTTTTAAGAGGATAATTCTGTTTTAAATTTATTAATAATAAAAGGCAATAAAGTTTAATAAATGCACAATTGAAATTTTATTTTTGATATGTTGTCATTCATTATAGATTTTATCATGTCAAAAGATTATTATAGATTTGGCAAAGTTAACAGGAAAATAAGCTTGGAGCCAAAACCGCAGTGGCGCCATCATGCAGTGGAACATAGAGAACTACGGAGTTTCACTCACGGCCTACGAGATAGTAAAAGGCCTGTGCATTTGCCCCTTTTTTCAGGCCAGAATCGGGAAACGGGCTGTTTTGCGTTTTTCCCGCTTGGCGCGCTACTTCATGACATCGGTATTGAATTGTCTACATTGCTGCGTGCAGTTTTTTTTTCAGTTTTAATCATGTTTTATCGATTTACAGATTTTTTCGATGAATAAAATGTAATTTTCGATCATTCAAATAATTTTTCATATCAATAAAATATAGTTTCGTTCAAAAAAACGTAGTTTCATATTGAAAAATAAATATTCCCATCAATAAAATAATAGTTCAAATCAAAAGAATAATTTTTCACATCAATAAAACGTAGTTTCACGTCATGAAAATGTAAATTCATTTCAATAAAATAGAATTTCTTATTCAGCAGATTCTTATGAAAATACAAGTCATTGTCATTTAGTAAGAAAACAGTGAGTGCTCAATTATATCTATCTTCTATACATAGTATAAATCTAAGTCACTTCCCCGGTGTATGTGCTCGATAACCTTAAGAACTACTGCATCGATTTTTATGAAACAAGTTTTGTTTGTTAGGGGATTTAAGTAGAAACTTTGTAGGCTAGGTATTAATTCATAAAAATTGGTTTTATATTAAATTATTTACGTTAATTTCTCTCAAAATGCGTCAACATGGCTGCTCATCATACGGTGATCGGCGATCGAAACGCTTAGCGCCATCTCTTGAGCAAACAAACAAACATAAGCTAATTCTACTTCATCTTAATAGCTGAGTAAATTTGCAAGAACATTGTTTCTCACATTGCCAACTGTATGTTGCCTGTTCTAGAGTTAGCGATCCTAGAAATTTATACATTTGCAGTAAAGATGCAACAACATTAAATGTCGTTTATAAGGAAGTACTCAAGACTTAGGTGTAGTCCAAAAACTTCCATTAATTTTTTGACATTAAATAAAGGTTTTTTAAAATTTACCTATACTGTAACTCCACAACTTAATATTTCAATAAACTAATTCAATAAAAAAATAAAAAATATATAACACAAAAAATTCAAAAGAATTCAATGAAATACGTACTATTTTTGCGATAGGCTGCCATGCTTTTTTCTCCTCTAACAGCTGTGTAAACAGAAACCATGCGAAGCGAAACCGAACGTTTTCGATATTGCTCACTTAAGAATCCAGAGGGCGTCACTGGAAAAAAAACTCACGCACGACTCATAGGAGTTGTCCATCCTGTTTCTTTCATGGATGGTAAAACATGTGCCGAATTTGTCTAAGGATTTTACATCAAATATTAAAAGTTTATTAAAAGGTTTGTATATTTTTATTTGGTCTATTTCTGTAGCCTATCTCTAATTATTCGAAATTAAATCTGTAGTCTATTTAATTATTCGAAAATAAAGTATTCGATACGCTCTAGGCTTAAGCCTACGACCGTTCTCATACCAAGGCTTTTTCTAAACAGGTTGGAAAATCCCATGTTAAGAGCTTTGGACATTTTTTTCTCTGGCCGACAGAGCGGCGCTGAGAACACTGCAGTGGGGAGAAATTCAATCGCTCATTATGGATTAATATAAGTTTTCTACTTACCGACTAAACTTTTCCTCAAGTATTTTAAGATGAAAAATAATAATAGAGAACTAGAATTATCTATATAATAATTTAAAATGTCGATTTGTTGGATAACGGTATAATTAAATCCGTTTACATAAATTATTATCAATTTATTGTCATCGGCATCGTTAGCTCAATGGTTACCTGATCGCCTCTGATGCCCGAGGACGCAGGTTCGATCCCGGCTGAGGATGACGAAGATTTTTAGGGGGGAACTTCTGAGATCACGCACTTTCTTCGGAAGGGAAATAAAGCCGTTGGTCCTGTGATCAATTTATTGTGACATTTCTCCAGAATATCACAAAACGATGTTTAAAAATGATTAAATTAAAGTCCACTATTAATACATAAACATCATAAAATTTAAGCGATGATCAGAAAAACTTACTACATAATATAAAAATTGCTTTTAATCATTGTTTAATGATAAGGATTAAAACAAATGATTTATTTTCTATTATTTCCACAACAGAACCTAATCTTACAGATGAGCAGAAACTAGCATACGACAAGTGTACAAAATGGTGAAGGAAAGCTATTCTTTTTAGATGCTCCTGGAGGCGCAGGAAAAACTTTTTTAACAAACTTAATACTATGCAAAATTAGAAGTTTCAATAAGATAGCTATTACCGTTGCATCTTCAGGAATAGCAGCAACATTGTTACTGGGGGGACGAACTGCACACTCCACTTTTAAATTTCCCCTCACAATTATACCAGGGGATACTCCTTTCTGCCAAATAAAAAAACAAAGTGCTACTGCAAAATTACTTCGTCAATCTTCCTTGATAGTTTGGGATGAAGCTACTATGGCAAATAAGGTTGTTGTTGAAGCTTTGCATCGCACTCTGAAAGATCTTAGAAACTCCAATCAAATAATGGGTGGCTTGACATTTTTATTCACAGGTGACTTTCGTCAAACTCTACCAGTTATAACAAAAGGTACAGTTGCTGACGAAGTAAATGCTTGCTTAAAAAAGTCTTTTATTTGGGAGTATGTTATTCACCTTTCACTCACTAAAAACATGAGGGTCCTTTTAAATAATGATCAACAGGCAGATGCATTTTCTACAAAATTGTTGAAAATTGGTTGTGGCAGTGAACCAGAAGTAAATGGTAGGATAAAACTTGATTCTTCATTGTGCAATTATGTCGAATCACTAGATTCTTTGATTGAAAAAATTTACCCCGATATTTCTAATATTCAGTCCAAGTCTTTAGGATGGTTCCAAGAGAGGACTATATTAACACCACGTAACGATTCTGCTAACCTAATAAACTTAAAAATAATGAACAAAGTTGAAGGAAATGTAAAACAGTATTGTTCCATCAACACAGTTTTACAAACTGAAAATGCAGTACATTACCCTGTGGAATTTTTAAACTCATTTTAACCTTCTGGTTTTCCACTTCGTTTATTACAACTTAAAATTGGTGTTCCTATAATGTTACTTAGAAATTTAAATCCTCCAACACTTTGTAATGGAACAAGGTTAATTGTGAAATCACTAAAAGATAATGTGATAGAAGGTTCAATTATTACTGGAAGTGGTCTTGGTGAAACAGTTTTAATTCCAAGAGTCCCTTTAATACCTACAGACTTACCTTTTCAGTTCAAACGCATTCAATTTCCAGTTAAAGTTTGCTTTGCCATAACAATTAACAAATCTCAAGGCCAAACATTGAAGGTAGCTGGAGTAAATTTGCAAGAAGATTGTTTCTCACATGGCCAACTGTATGTTGCCTGTTCTAGAGTTAGCGACCCTAGAAATGTATACATTTGCAGTAAAGATGCAACAACATTAAATGTCGTTTATAAGGAAGTACTCAAGACTTAGGTGTAGTCCAAAAACTTCCATTAATTTTTCGACATTAAATAAATGTTTTTTAAAATTTACCTATACTGTATTTTTATTTCATGATTTAAAAAGCCCAGGCAACGCCGGGCGCGGGTTTGCTAGTCTTTATATACAGGGTGTAAATTTTAAGTTGACAAAGCAGAATAACTCGAAA
>JAHWFO010065352.1:38386-91326 GCA_023313115.1 Rhysida immarginata
TTATTTCTATGCAAGGTGGCTAAGTACTTTTGTTGCCGACTGTACATAAAATGCCTTGAAAAACTTGTAAACAGATATACAAGCAAGAATTGGGACAATAAGAGACTAGAAAGAAAAAATTATAAATGATATAAATGATAGATTAGCTGACCGTTCTGCAACTCTGTTGCTTAAGAAAACTATACCACAAGAGAGTAAAATTAGCCAATAAAAATTTTAAAAAGGCAATACAGTATTTATGAAACTAATGAATTTAACTAAAAGAATTTAGCTGGTGTTGACAACAACCTCGGAATTCTTCTCCGACGGGTTCGCCCGACTAATCACACGTGCACAAGTATGTGGAAAGGGTTGGGGAGACTATGTCGAAAACTGATTAGTGCATTACACGTGGGGGAACAAATGTAAGTATACGCTATAAAACTAATTTTGCAAATAAATGTTACAACCTAGGGAGGCAAAAACTTTTCAAAACACCCTCGAAGATGGTTAGTAATTATTCAAGTCAAGGGAAGTTGATTAGTAATTATTCAACTCACCTTAATTTGAATTTTTATTAATTTTGTTTGTCATGAAAAATGTTTAAAAATGAATTTTGTTTGTCATTAAAATATATTTTATGGATACAAAGTACGAGGGGTGATCAAAAAAGTAAGGTCACAAAGCCTGCAGTGAAACGTGTAAATTTTATTTCATACAACAGATACAGCCAAATTATAGATAGTACATACGAGGGTACATTAGGTTATTTTTCGACATAGTCTTCATATCGGTTTAGGCACTTGTTGGTTCGTGGGATGAGTTTGAATAATCCCTCCTGGTAAATATCCTGTCCTTGCGTGTTCAGCCACGTTGTCGCGAAGTGTTTCACCTCCTCGTCTGAAGCGAATCGCTGGTCTCCTAAGTGTTCCTTCATGTAAGGAAAGAGGTGAAAGTCGCTTGGAGCGAGGTCCGGGCTGTAGGGAGGGTGTTCGATGATATCCCAGGAAACAGATTCAACAGCGGGGTGGTCTTCTGGGCTGTATGGAACTTTAGCCTCTCTCCTCACTTGAAGGAGCACCTAGGAGAAACACTTTAGAGAAAACTATATAAATTCGAAAACTGAATTGTAAATTCCTAAATAATGAGACTAACGAAAAACTAGAATTTAAACAAATAAAATTGAGGAACCAATAGGTTAAATAAAAAGAGTTGTAATTTTTTTATATTGGAGCAGATAAATGCATAACGAAGCGTTATCATAAGCATACTTACGATAATGTTAAATGAAGCGAGCATCAATTGTTGAACCGTTCTGTGTATGCGTCGATTATTTCTTCATATACTATTGCTAAAGCGTTTCTACATAATCATATACAGTTGAAGCGAGCAATTAGCTACTTGCGATTAGCTTTGACAACAATAAGTCTAATTAGAATTCAGACATTGATAATCTTAAGCCTAACAGCAATTTGCTCTTGATAGCAATTAGCTATGGACAAAATTGCTATGGACGTTACGAGTTGTTATATTACATGCCATATCTTACGCCTGTAATCAGAAAGAGCGATTTTGCGCATTGGTTTAGGCACTCAAGACCATCGTTGAATACAAATTTCTTATAATTGAATTCATTCTCAATAATGGTTTGAGTAAGAGCAAGAGCATGAACACTCATTCTGAATACGGGTGATAGCATTGAAAGTTTCCAATGGTACGATCAGGATACGTACTACTAAACTAATTACCACTATCATTAATTACTCATTATTTTCATTCATAGCACTTCGTTACGACTTGTTTCATATATTACATGCCATATCTTAGCATTGAAAGTTCCAATAGTACCATGTAGTACGATCAGGATGCATACTACTAAACTCATTTCCGCTATCATTAATTGCTCATTATATTCATTCATGGCGCGTCGTTACGAGTGGTTTGATATATTACATGCCATATCTTAGCATTCTAAGTTCCAACAGTACCATGTGGTACGATTAGGAGACGTACAACTAAACTCATTTCCACTATCATTAATTGCTCATTATATTCATTCATGGCGCGTCTTTACGACTTGTTTGATATATTACATGCCATATCTTAACATTGAAAGTTTCAATAGTACCATTTGGTACCATTAGAATACGTACTGTTAAACTAATTACCACTATCATTAATTACTCATTATATTCATTCATGAGATGTTATGAGTTGTTTGATATATTACATGCCATATCTTATAATGGAAAGTTCCAGCGCGTACCTTAAGTTACCATTAGAACACGTAGTACTAAACCAATTCCAACAGTTATTAATTACTTTATATTTTTATTCATGGCACATCGCTATGGGATGTTTGATATATAACATGCTATATCTTGGCTTTGAAAGTTCTAAAGGTGACATATGGTATCATTAGAACATGTAAACAAATTTCGGCCATCATTAAGTATTCGTTATATTCGTTCATGATACGTCGTTACGAGTTGTTAGATATATTACATGCCATATCTGGTCATTGAAAATTTTTAAGAGGGTATCATAATAGTCCCATTAGAGCACGTGCTATTGTACCTATTCTGGCTATCTCACCTTCAAACTTGTTCGTGCTCTGTCTCATATTAATGGAATGGTGAAAACAGTGTGAAAAAGTTAATTCGATTTCAAGTTATCGTAATAAATAATAAGCTCCCTACGAATAAAGAATTTCTTTTGGTTTAGGCACGGATATCCCCTTTCTACAATCGTCAATCACGTGCATCCTGCACGCGTACCATCACGTTTAGAGCACGCGCGGAGCCGTAACGAAGTGCAAGGTTGATTCGTCTCTTCTAGCAATTCTCCCTATTTGAACGCAATGCATTGTTGGAATTGTGTCCACAGACAGATGGATGGACGTCTGAACAAACTGATCGCATAAGCTACTTTTCTATTTATTGTGCGAAAAATGAAATCCTTCACTGGAGAGATGAACAGTTAATAGCTGGAAAGGTTTCCAACGTTTGTTTAATGCAGTTATAAGTTGGAAGTTCAAAACCAAATACTACTTCCTATCGTCGCAATTTTTTTCCCCTAACCGGAAGTACTTAAGGAGAAAAACTCAATTGAGGACAGCGACTTCTGTTGACGATTTCATGAACCTATCATTGTTTGTGAGAAAACGCAACACGTGGAGACACCTGCCGGAGTTCATTGGAAACACAATCACTTCCGTTATTTCTGGACATGGATAACATTAACCGTGATCACATTAAACGCCCACTGTATTTGTTTTTTTTTAAGGTTTGAATTATATTTTCCCAGATTTTTCCCAGGAGTAGGGCTGTCGTCCTTGAAACAAGTTCCTCCAAAACAAAGGAAAAGTACACATATCCAATTTTGTATGTATTCTTAGCCCTCTTAATAAGAAAAAGTTCAACTACATATTCTCTAAATCATTTATAAATTGATTAGTTGGTTCCTACTCAACAAAGCGTCTCTCCCAATAATTAACACAAAAAAAGTTTAAAATTAATAAATAATTTAATTTTGGATTAAATTAACATGAAAAATGAAAAATTAACATTGCCCATGGTAAAAAAAATTTGAAGCACTATAACGAATTAATAAAAGTCGTTAAAGCAGGATGAGAGCTACTCCATCTATTCGTGTTCTAACCACAGGGCATTCATCAATCAGATATTCTGTCAACTCAAATTGATAAAAAGAAAAACAGGACTATCAAGAAAAAGCAAAAATACATGAGTATTAAAACAGATATATGATCATTAGTAACGTAAAAAGTTCGAATATTTTCTGAAAGAGGTAGAAGTACTCAACATTAACTTCTTTTAAAAATAATTTTTTTACATTATTCCTTTTCATTTTGTGACTATCAGCCAACTTGTTTCACGTTTTGTAATCAGTAAGACATCAACCAGAGCCAATTTATTACGTCAGAAATCATCCGACCAATAGCCTTCGAATCATTATCGTTGCCTATAGTTCGACTAAGAAAATCACATTTGAGAATGTAATTTTAATTAATATTCAACAAATTATACATTAAAAAATTCAGTGTACTACATTTTAAAAAAGGTATCACTTTTATTGATTTTTTTCATTAACAAACTATTTAAATTATTACTCTGCTTTAAAGAAAAAAAAATTTTTACATGTTTTTTTCATCGAGTAAAATAATAATGGTGGCGAGACCGATACAGGAAATGCAAGTTTGTTCTGCCGTGGCCTACGTGATAGATAAAGGCCTGCTCATTCGCTATGAAATCGTGTAATCAGGGGCAGCTGCTGGAAGTGCTTCCTACTGGAGACCTGTACCGGCAAAAAGCGAACTGTTATGTCTTTCTGTCGGTAGAGGTCTCCAGTAGGAAGCACAAGCACGGCCTTCTAGAAAGCACAAGTACGGTTGTTCTAGGAGGCCGTGGCGCAAGTCCTCAAGCAACGTTGCCAATTTGGCATTTTTTTTCATGCGCTTGTCCTTTGTTAGACATTATTAATAAAAACTAAACAATGCAGAAAACAATAAAAACATGGATAAGCGCTTTTAAAAAAAATACAATATAAATAATTATTATTAAAAACCTTTATTACAGGATCAAAATACAATTTAATGTTCATAATAATCGGAATACCTTCTAATTTTATCTTGTAAAAAAACTTTTTACGAATTTTCAAATTTTGTATACTTATTTTTTAAGTATTTTATTTGTAAACTCGACTTTCCAACATAAGCCAATAATGGCTTCTGTAAATGCCAGATTTTCTTTGTATATTTCATCAAATATTATAATAAATTTTAATTATTATTATTATTATTATTATTATTATTATTATTATTATTATTATTATTAATGTTATTAAAGTTGAGTGAATCTATGAGAATAGATCCCAACTCCCATAAATGTCGTATGTGCAAAAGCCCTGACGTAATATGTGAAATGTTAATACTCTAAATTCCCTCTAGGTGTCGCCAGTAGGAAGCACATACTTAATGCAGGAAAGCCCAACCTGACTTATTTCATTTGCTACCATTGTAGAGAAGACGAATGAGCAGGCCTTTATCTATCACGTAGGCCACGGTTTTACACATGCCCAGTACGTTTTGCCACGTTTCATCGATAGGTGGTACCACTAAACGAAGTGCCATTTTTTTACACGAGGATGTTACCAACGATTGCAATGGAGAGTCATATTCTCCCCACCCCCCTTCATCTGTTCTTGAAGATACGCTATAAGTATTTATAATTTTTATTCAGGTCTGCTATTTGCCATATGGGAAGAGTTAGCTGCACATAATTTGTCGCATATGTACACACATGCCTCAAAAAGATTCATCTCAATGAGAGGAGGCTGTTAATGTCAGAAAGGGTTGCGACCAAGATATAAAGAATATAGGTAGCGCCGTCCGAGAGAAAAACTGACTGTCGCCCCATCTCGTGTTGGTAATCGGAATATTGCCAACTCCATGACGTCACAAGGTCCAATCTTTGAAACCTATTATGAGGAATATTCTCGGGAATATTGCGTTTACACAGCAAAATGCCATCATGCGCGATTCCCACCTGCAATAATACAAAATATAATACAAAAGATAAGAATGTTTCCTTTTTTCATTTCCCCAAAGATCTAAATTTAATTAAAAAATGCTTAATATCATGCAAACTGGATAAAAATATTTGTATCACAACTGCATTGATTTACTCTAACGATTTTAAAGATGACAGCGATTATGAAAAGAAATACCTAGGCCATGTCAACTCATGAATCGAAGCTCACGTCTAATGAAATCTGCGATTCTGAGATAGCAGGATATACGAATTCAATCAGAGAATATACTAATTCATTGTTTTCATAATCGTCGTCTTAATTCGTTAGATAACTACAAGCAAGAACGGATGAATGGGAGGGGAGGTGCAACAAGTGAATGTTCTTCTGTTCTGTTATAGCTGCAGCACTGGATTTGCCAATAGGTCGCGGCCAAGGGGCGGCAGATTTCAGGGGGTGGTGGACTTCATTAGTTTGACTATTCTATTCAGTACTTACTTATCTACTTAAATACGTATTATTTATGGCCTAAATAGTTTTAGTTTACATTACATTACTTACAAGTGATCACGAAAATAGGGGCGGGAGAAAGTCAGTGGCCTATACTAAGGAAAAGTATAAATCCGGCGCTGCTACAAGCAAGAGCTCATAAGCTAGGTATCGTAAATATGTAGTTGATGCAGAATTTATAACTGATGATCTTAACGTAACCTAAAGAATCCTTAATATCCCATGATTTAGTTGTAAATGTTAGGTACGAGGATATACGAATTTATTGTTTTCATAACGTCAGTTTTGAAATGGTTAGAGCAGGAATGGATGAAGGGAGCAATCACTGCTGTTATGATACAAATATTTTTATCCAATTTGCATGATATTAACCATTTTTTAATTAAATTTGAATCTTTGGGGAAACGGGAAAAGGAAACATTCTTATCTTTTGTATTATATTTTGTATTATTGCAAGTGGGAATCGCGCATGATGGCATTTTGCTGTGTAAACGCAATATTCCTCATAATAGATTTTAAAGATTGGACCTTGTGACGTCATGAAGTTGGCAATATTCCAATTACCAACACCAGATGGGGCGACAGTCAGTTTTTCTCTCGGACGGCGCTACCTTTATTCTTTATACCTTGGTTGCGACAGTAACTGGGTCCAATATTTCTAGCAGACGAAAAAAGCTAGAAAATAATGTTGGAGTTCATCTGTCGCCATCCATCGTCAATAGATGGAGTGACTCGAGAGAAATGAGGTATTTCTTTGCTTCCAAGACGGCGCGGAGAGGGAAGCGATGCAAGTGGTACAGACGAATGCATGAAAAAAGGTCGTTGAGTGGGAGGTTGAAATCGAGAGAGGAGATCAAGGAAGCGATAATAAAAGGTCGCCAGATAGGAGGCTCCTCAAAATTTCAGACTCTATGTGCAATCAGTCGGGAAGAAAACCTACAATCCTGGAAGAGTAAATGTGATCTCACAAGTGAGACAAAACTGTGTTCTCAAACAGTGTGCAAAAGCTTGGAACTGCGTCGCTAAATTCTAACGCTAATGATACTCTTCCCGTAGTTTTCCAGTGTCAGATCGTCAGCCGAGAGCAGTGAAAGGAAAGGAGAAAAAAAAACCGACGATCCAACCGGATTCCGAAGACAAGTGGGAGGAAGGAGAACATGGAAAATTCCAATAGAAAAGGAAAAGCAGCGAAGCCCGCCGCCCGTAAAAGAAAATAGAAGAGACAGAAGATTCGAGAAAAATGAAGAAGACGTCTCATTGGCCAATAAAAGAAGTATGCAAGAAAGGTTAATTAAGAAGCTGTATAAAAGAAGAGGAAAGGAAAGAAACGTTGGGGAGCAATATCCAGGAGCAGAGAAAGGAAGAAGGACAGAGAAGCATGCACGATATCGATCGCAGCAAAGGAGTCATGCTCTCGACTCGGATGAATTCAGGTGAAAAGCACATTCATTTTCGTCAGAGGAGACAAGACTGAAGTTTCTGGAATAAGGCTCCAAGCTGAATCGAGTCGACAGAAGGATGAAACTTTGACGGCAGCGGACTCTCAATATCCTAGCCAGGCAAGTGACCACGATTTAAATATTAATGGAAATAATTTTGTACCTCCCTTCTGCAGAAGCTCCAGCAAAGGATGTGGTAAAGGCTCTCATAAAGCATACGGCCCATTAGACGAACCCGTCACCATTGCCCACCAGCAACCGTCGCTACAAAACAATTGACCATTATCCCCTCTATTGTGATTGGTTGCCACTAAACGTCACTGATTTTTTCACAAAATGCAAATGGCGGACACTGGACGTGTTAACGGCATTTGTTGACTGTATCTTAAGTGAAAGTTTTAATTGTTGTTGTTCAAAATTTTTATTGCTATGGCTAAATATTGTTGTATTCCCAATTGTCAGAGTGAGGAGAAAGAAATAAGCATCATTAGAAAATAATTTTATAGGTAATTTGGAAATGACTATAAAATTAAAATTATGAAAGGTTATCAGTAAACATTTAAATCATTATATTTTGCAAATTTCAGGTTAATAATGTATGGTTAATTAATAAAGATAATAATAAAAATCTTTAAAGTAGTAAAAACCTATGGAAAATGTAAAAAAAAATGAATTTTACTCAAATCACAAATGCTTACAACACGACCAAGGGACGCCATTTTTTATGTGATCACGTGGGTAGTCAAGGCTACGAAGGCTAAGAAAATGTGTGAGAACCAGAGTTTATGATAAAGGTCAATTCTGCGGAGAACCTCACAAGCGAGGACACCCCCTACCCCGCCGAGGCTGATGGCATTGGAGATGACACGTCCCGAGAACCTTCCCAGGCATTGTTCCCGGATACCTCTGGCCCTAGTGATCTCCGCAGTGCGCTACGAACTTTGGACTCGAGAAGTGTCAGGGATTCAGCCGCCTTAGCCATTGCCGACCACAAGGCTTCCCATACGGCCACAAACGAGGATTTCGGCCATAGCAAAACGCCGAGTGAAGTAAGGCAGACGCTTTCTGCCAAACAGATCGCATAATCCAATCGAGTGGATCGTCTCTCACCCGCGCGGAAGACTTCAGCATGGCAAGGGCACTCCGCGAAGAGATCTCTCGTTGTGAGTCGCGTTTGGCTGCGGCATCTCTGTACAAGGGTAATGTGCTACTATTCTAGTTAATAATTATGACTTAACGAAGAAACTAATTTAAGTGCTTGTTTCATGTCTCTTTATTGAACATTGCTTTCTGCCCTAGTAATGAAGTTAACGTTTTCTTCCTCGAGCATTGCAAGTTATTGAACTCTCCTAATATTTGAACTTCTTTTTTTTATCTACTAGTCGAGACATCAGAATCCACTCCATCAAACCTCAAGAGGTCGCCACTCTCCCGTGTTGCGGTGAATCAAAGGGATTATCCACGTCCGACATTCATCATCAACAAATTAACTTTGAAGCGAGATTCCCCATTAGGATTGGCCCCCAGCGGAATCATTGTACACTTACTTGGTGGCAAGCCCGAACTGCGACATTGTGAACTTTACTTAATTAAGATTTTAATTTCATTATCGGATTCATTAAATTATACTATTAAAATTCAACCCGTTCTCCTCCTCCTTTCTCTAGCACGGTTTTCTGGCAATGCCATTAATTCTCAGAAAAAAATCGTGATATCCAGACAGGAATTTCTTCATCGAGCAGCGCATCAAGCCATTGTTCTTCTTCTCCCGAGACTTCGCCACCTCATCAGCCTTCATCAAGCCTCGTTTCAATGTCACGGAATCCCCGACGCACAGAACTTGCCCTACAAAGTAACGTTTTTACTACTTACTTGGCCAATTCAGTGGGGGTTTTGTACGATGTCCATGTGTGGAGTTGCCATGTCGGTTTTGTAGCCCCGGACCTAGCAAGCTTCTCATCAGAGGACAGAATTTTTGAAATTTTTCCCTGGACGATTGCGGCCTACTTACGGGAAAGCCTCGGCACTTTCGCCCCTCATGACAGGTAAGCCATTACGTTCTTTGACCTTATGAGCGATTTACTCAGCCCTGTTGTACTCACTCGAATACCGCTCACGCCCTGCGTCATTCTAAACTTTAATGTTTAATACAGAAAGCGTAGAGCCTCGCTCTGTACGAGTGAAAGGGGGAAGCGAGTTCCTAATTAAATTTAATGCGGTACCATTTTCCTTTTAATTTCTCTCCAGAATTTCGTAGGCGCTTCTTTGTTTTATAGTTTTCCGGTAAAATCGTTCCAGGGAGGTAAATGCTTAGCGTCACCAACTACTTAGTTTAGCAGTACTTTTGGAGTCATGTTAGAAATACTCAATTCTATAGAAGATGCAGTCACTTCTCACAGTCCAGTTAAGGAGGCCCGTCTTTCTCGAAGATTAAATTTCCCTAAATTGATAATTATTGTATAATTATTTATAATTGGTGTTGAGTAAAGATATAACTCGGTATGTATCTTTAATGTCAAAGCATTAAGCTATAGTAGTCGGAGCGACTCACTTTAAAAGTTAGTTAAGCATTTGTAAATTTGCTATTAAACTAAATGTTTTTGGTCGGATCGTATTAATCGGCGATTTTGTGTGATTTTTCACATATAAGTGGAATTCACTCATGTAAGAAAACCTCTCTTTATTTATTTTTAAGCGAGAGGATTCAACTTGTATTTGTTTTTGTGTTTATTCCATTTGAATAAAATGTTATTTATTTTAATTAAAATAAAGTGTATGCTCCTTGTCCCTCATAAGCCCATTTAACTTTCTTCCCCTGAGACTATCCAAGTTATTCGTGACATTGAGCATATACTTTACGTGGTATCGAGCGTGGTTCACTCATGGCAACCTCAATTTTTTTTACCCGCCCAACCAACCCGTATTTGGGTAGTTTTATGTTCCAAGATTCCATTCTGTTGGTAGCATATTTGGTTAGGGTTGCAAACTTTAATTGTAAGTGCATTGTGTCCTTATGTGCTTAGTTTTCCATGGGTAATTTGATTCTGCTCATACAAGGCGTGTAGGTTTCAATAACAATGCACATCTAACTTTGTTTGGCACGCTGCGTTTTTGAAGTAAAAAGTTTATTTGGAAAACAATTTTTTTTGGTTTACCCAATCAGGTACTATTCTAATTAGTCTATTTCATTTTTTTTGTCTTATTTTAGGAAGCAAAAGCGCGGTATTAAGGCTGGTCACTGGCTTGTCTAGCACCAATCATTATTATGCGACAGCGGTTAGTTGGTTAAAGGAATCATTATTGCAAGTACCGTGTCATTAGCTTGTTCTTTTGTAAGTGCTTAAACTATACTTGGATTTGCATGTGCTTCGGTTTACTTTTCTATTTGAACATATACTTTACAACGGGTAATTTACTTCAACTTAATAGCCATTTGTTTACCCCACACTTTGCTGTAGAAAGACTCGCTTTTTAACGGGCTCCAATATTTCTAGCAGACAACAAAAGCTAGAAAAAAATGTTGGAGTTTATCTGTCGCCATCCATTGTCAATAGCTGGAGCGACTCGAGAGAAACAAGGGATTTCTTCGCTTCCAAGATGGCGCAGAGGTGGAAGCCAGAGACAAATGAAAGTAAGAGACTGGCAGTGACCTCCCCTCTAGTGGTGCCTTCGCGCCGCCACATCGGGATTGGCAAGAAACAGCTGATCGCCGTAGGCAATGCATGTGAATCAGTCGCAAACATTTATTATTTCTAATATCTACCCAAGATATCTCGATGAATTTATCATGGAACCACCAGAAAAACTTGCTCTATTAAACAAAAAAATAATCATCCAAATCGGCCCATCCGATAAATAGTTATTTGGTGATAAATAAAATTATTCTTAAACATAAACTTAAAAAAAAAGTTTCAATGGAAAAGGAGGACGAGTTATATTAAACAATCAACTAGGAAAATTCTCCTTTATAAATTATAATTTGAAAGTTAATAAAATAAAATATACAGTTCACTAATTATAATCCAAATTATTGTTGATTAGTACGAGATGTACAAATTCTAATCCCCCCTTCTAATATCTAACTGGACGAAATTCTCATACATATTGGTCAAATCGTTTTTTTAAAAAAGATCCAATACTTCAGTTCACAAGTAATTATATTTTTAGTTAATTGCTTATTACAATATTTGGATTAAGAAACTGATTATTTTATTGAACTGAGAATTATTTCTTCCTTTTCGTTTTTTGTTTAAAAAAAAAAAAAAAAAAAATTTAAGTACCTTTTCAAAAATATTTTAGGTTACCAGGTTTTCTTTTAATTTAAAATTTTAAAACCAATTAGATAATATTTGATAAAGTATGTTAGGTTTGTTTATTGATAGCAATTAAACTTTTAAATATCCTTCCAGTTTAAATGTCCTGCCTTTACAAATATTCCATTATTATCAGATTAACAAAAATTAAAATTGCATTTTTTTTATTATCTTAAAACAATTTTGTGACGCAGCTTTTAAATTTTTTTATACATGTAGTATAAACATCTGATATTTCAGTAAACATAAGGTATAAACGTTTTTATTGTGATGAATACATTAAAAAAAAAAGATTGTCACGCAAGAAATAAGCACCAAGCTCTTACACTCGTGATAATAGCTATTTCAAAGCTAAACAAAAAAATTAGAAAACGAAACATTTGCGCTGTAGATTTCCAAAGGATGACATTCTTCGTAAAAAGTAGATACATCTTTTATTTCGGCAACAAAATTATACAGCATTTTTTATTAAACATTAAATTAATGACAAATTGATTGGCATTAAATTTACCAGGTTAAAATTGAGTGCAGGGCACAAAACATTAATTCATGTACAACTCTGATGAATATAATCATGAATCCATATCAGATGACGCGTCTCAATATTATCCAATCCCTGATATTAAAATCTTGTCAAAATATTGTGATTCGGCAGGATTCGTTTCTAGGTCTGTAATTAAATCTATAATCTGCATGCAATGTAAAGAAGCGTTGAAAGAGCAATATCAGAGCTACCACAGCCTTAATTTCATTGAGAAAAAAAAATAAGGAGGCCTTATCACACCATCGAAAGATGTAGTATAGCTGTGCAAAATTTCAGAAAAAAATCATTAGGAGTGAATTTTATATCTAGGAGAGCAAAGAGCAATTAAATTGAATATGCCTATCAAAATTCTAGCAAAAACATTACATTTTATAACCGAAAACAAAATTAATATTTTCACTAATTTAACTCACCATTCATTTGAAATGAGTTCTTCTGACGATCATGTGCTTCGACTTATTAGACTTATTGTCATCACCTACTGTAATATTCGATATCACCATGAAACCAAGCGACTGACAGAAAAAATAAATGGAGAAAATATACGCAGTGTCTTATCACGACTTATTATATTTAAAAATCAATAAAGAATAAATCAATTTAAATTTTTTGTGTAACTGAAGCTATTTTCGAAACTCCATTGGTAATACTGTATGAAGAGGCTTCAAATTTACTTTTTATTTAGCAATACAAATGAAAATATTTATTAGGTATAAAGACTGATTAAGTTATAAGAATCAACTTTTATAATAATAAAAATCAGTTAAGACTTAAAAAATAAATTCATCTTTCCTCTAGATTCATTTACTTTCACCATGGATGAAGAAATAACTTTGCTTCTTCAGTTCTCTTCATCTATGCTTTCACTTGTCTCTGGCTTTCACTTAAGCCTCCATTATTACAATAACGATAGGAGTTGCGAGTTGTACGCGCTCTTTTAAAATTCGTAAGGCATTGAATCAGCTATTGAAAGTCATTAAAAGTATACGTTATCGTTAGTTAATGCAATAAAGTTTTTTAAAAAAAAATCAGAAAACAGGTTACGCTTAGTAATACCTCTTGAAGTCATCTACAAAAACAGCTGAAATAACATTGAGAACATACGCCACCTTACGTTTCTGCCATTCCCATAATGGAGATCGCTGTACTTCCGGTGGCACCAGTAGCGCTCAGCAAAATGAATAGGGCACTGCCAGTCTCTTACTTTCATTTGTCTCTGGTGGAAGCGGTCTAAGCAGGCGCAGATGGATGCGCAAGAAAAAGGTCATTGAGCAGGAGGTTGAAATTAAGTGAGGAGAGCGAGGGAGCAATAATAAAAGGTCGCCAGATAGGAGGCTCCTCGAAATTTCAGACTGTAAGTGCGATCAGTCGGGAAGAAAACCTACAATCCCTGGAGGAGTAAACGTGGTCTCACAAGCGCTAGAAAAGCAAAGACGAAACTGAGTTCCCAAACAGCGTGCAAAATCTTGGAACTGCGTCGCCAAATTCTAACGCTGATGATACTCTTCCCGTAGTTTTCTATACAGGAATTTCTTCACTGCGCAGCGCAGCAAGCCATTCTTCTTCTCCCTAGACTTTGCTGCCTCATCAGCTTTCATGTGCTTCTCACCATGCCTCGTTTCAACGTTGGAGGAGTGACTCGTCGCAGAATCTCCGACATGCAGACTCGCCCTATAGCGTTAAGTTTTTACTACTTATTTCACCAATTCAGTGGTGGTTGTGTACGACATCCAGGTACGGAATTGCCATGTTGGTTTTGCAGCCCGGACCTAGCCAGCTTCTCATCAGAGGACAGAATTTTTGAAATTTTCCCCTGGACGATTGCGGCCTACTTACGGGAAAGCCTCGGCACCTTCGCCCCTCATGACAGGTAAGCCATTACGTTCTTTAACCTTAAGGGCGGTTTACTCAGCCCTGTCGTACTTACTCGAATCCCTCTCACGCTCACGCCCTGCATCATGCTAAACTTTAATGTTTAATACAGAAAGCGTAGAGGCTCGCTCTTTACAAGTGAAAGGGGGAAGCGAGTTCCTAATTAAATTTAATGCGGTTCCACTTTCCTTTTAATGTCTCTCCAGAATTTTGTAGGCTAATTACTAATGACGTTTCTTTGTTTTACAGCTTTCTGGTAAAATCCTTCCAGGAAGATAACCACTTAGCGTCACTGCCTACACTGACAGCAATTTCCAGATCATAGCTCTCTGACTGGATTATAAGAATACAGTACTTCGTAGATAAGTTGTACCATCTATCTTTAAGTGTTTACAAATCTTTGACTCATCTAACAGCGCCATACACAGCTTTACGAGCCAAGTCATAGGAAATGGGAATTATTTCCGGTAGAGATACGAAATCAAGTTATGAAAACATGGCGAATAGTGATACTGGACGATTTCGCCGTTCATGTTAGTAAGAAGATTAATACAAAATCATTAGAACTAATACTACTGTTTAATATTACTATGGATGGGACAAGTTATCTAGAGACTATCTATCATTAGGGATAGTCTCTTCAGCTCTGAGTGCGAGAACCGGCTCACTCAACAACCCAACGTTGAATAAGCCATTCTCCAACATTGTTCGTCTTGCTCCTTCAAATTTTACCAGTTCAAGAAAAATTGAACGAAAACAGGAATCTAATTAAGTTACACTTTTTTCTAATATAAATTATACTTATTTAATAGTTCTAACTTTATTTGCTAACACGTTTTCTTATTCATTATTGTTACGATTATTTTTTATTTACTCGTTGTGCTCTGAAATGCATTTCCACTGAACAGCATTCATTATTATCAACTGCTAACAACATGGCTAGTTTCTCGCAGCAAGAATGGATCTAAACACCAGAAGCTGTGTATCGGAGCCTTATAGAAAGTAAGAAGGGTGGCTGACTTAATTTCAGCACGGAGATCGAATATGATATTAACTAAAATAAAATGTCACTGTTTCCCTTTCCATTATTGTAGGGAGTGTAAATCATTGATCTGAAACTCATTTTTCTGAATTTCAGATTGCCAAGGATAATAATATGAGCCTTCCTCTTCAGCAATACGTGATAGTTTCCATTTAGCCTACCCAACGGAATGTAAAAGGAATTTTACAGATTTATAATGAGAACATGTAATGGTTACAACAAAAATAATCCCTTGATTTTTGTGCAAATCAATTCTTAGGTGATGGTGAATTTATTGCATTGTACATTTTAAGTTGATTGTATTGTTAAATCAATAAATGACTTCATAAAAAAAATTTATGTTTAAAATTTTTTAAAAGATGGCGTTTTTCTTCCTATTGTTGTCTACCGTTCAAGAGCTGTCAACTCTATGAACATGGCGATCGTTATTTTAGAATTTAGCAACAGATTTATCATTAAAATCCTTTTTTCTGCCTACAAACTTGGAGTTCTATCTTCTGCTGGCGAATTTTCACTATAAAGATGATAAAATACAAATGTAGGTCGGTATACAAATGTAAACTTGTGTAAATATCTGTATACACGTGTGTAAGTTTCTGTAAATAGGTGTCTAAGTCTGTGTAAATTTGTGTACCCATGTGTATTAATGTGTAAATATGCTATACAGATGTGTAAAAAAGTGTAAACTTGTGTAAATAGGTGTATAGACGTATGTAAACTTGTGTGAACTAGTGAGAAATAGTGAGAACAGTTCTCTGATGGCACCCAACATCTGCAGCAATTGCTCTGCTGCTTGTGTGGGGATTTGCAGCAACTGCAGCCAGAACTAGTTTAATTAGAAATTAAATAAGTGCGAACTTGCAGAAAATTGCTTAAAGCTACCGAAGGATTACATTTCCGTGATTTAACTTGAACTCATTATATTCACTCTAAACTAATGAAGATTAAAGCAGTTTTAAATAACCAAGACCATTTTTTACAGAAAAAAGATGGTCTAGTGTTGTTGTATCCTCGTCACCTTGTGCCCTTGGTCGTCCTCGTTCTGCATTAACATTCCCTGTAGCCTCGAATCTTTGAATAATGTGACGAATTGTTTGACGAGATGGATGGCGTTCGTTAGGGTATCTGTCTCGATACAACATAACTGCAGCATGTAGTTTTCTCCTTGCCTCTCCGAAGCAGATCATGTTGACCATTTCCGGAACAGTGTAGCTTGCCATCCTGGAATTGTTCTGTCTTCTGTGTGCTGAAACATGCCTTTTATTTGCTTTTCCGCATGAAAGTGAATGTTAGTATGGTAATTTATGTTAAGTTTTTGATTTGCATGATTTACATGGTGGAAATATCAACATTCAGTTTTCCTTGTGCAGTGTGACTGTTTGTAAGCTACAAACAGTTCACCACGTGATTGTGGGTGATTGGTTGGTCCGATTTGGATGATTTTTTTTTGTTTTGTTTGTTTTTTTTATGCTGAACAAGTTTGCAATTGGGTTTTTTTCTCTATCCCTTACGGTTTTTGAGATAAATTTTGAATGTGTCCTAATTTGCATATTTGGGATGATGAAAAGTACACCATGGGATAGGCCACCCACAACTTCCTATTCATTAGATTCATCAAAATTGACATATCTGCTTTGGTTCAAAAAATAAAAGGGGGGTTCAGACTTTTGTATTCACCCTGTATAAATGTGTATGCAGCTGTAAAAGTATATAAATATGTATGTGTAAATAGGTATATACGCGTATAGTAAACATTCCGTTAATGAGTCTTAAGTCTTGTGCAGTCGAGTCAATTGACCCGATAATGGCGACTCGGAAAATCGAGTCAAACAACTCTTATTGACATCTGTGTCCAATGACTCTCTTAAATGGGTCGTATTGGAAGAATCATTGGACTCTCACAAGCGGTCATATTAACCGCATATTGCTGTGAGTGTACTTAGTTTAGCGGTACTGTTGGAATCACGTTAGAAATATTCAATACTACAGAAGACGCAGTCAGTTCTCATAGTCCAGTTACGGAGGCCCGTCTTTCTTGAAGATTAATTTTTCTTCAATTTTTATTTATTTATTTATTTGGATAAGAATAATTTGACAAGCAGTGACATCGCTGATGTAACTCAAAGGCAGAAATAAAATATAAAATATACTAAAAAAGGTAAAGCATAATGGAAAATACAAAAAACTGATTAAAATATAAACAAAACAAATTAACATGGTACTTATAACTCAACACAGTACAGTATTTACATATAAGAACTTATAACTTACACTTGCTTTTATAAGAACAGTTTACGCATATAATTTTTTTTTACATTTTTACCAATCTTTTACATTGCCGAGTAAAAATCTTAAGATTTTTTAATACAATCAGGTAGATTATTAAAATTTTCAACTGCCTCAATAGTTCTTTAAAGTAAATTATGAATATTAATCGAGTCACGTGAATTAAGAAATTGTGCTTTTTTACATTCATATTACTCTTAAATATCTGTACGAATAAACCGCTGTGGAAGAAAGTAAAAAGTCTCTTCCCTTTTTCAGTGTTTACCATATTCAATTGCTAATTATTGTATAATTATTTATAATTGGTGTTGAGTAAAGATATAACTCTGTATGTATCTTTAATGTCAAAGCATTAAGCTGTAGTAGTCCGAACGATTCACTTTAAAAGTTAGTTAAGCATTTTTAAATTTGCTATTAAACTAAATGTTTTTGGTCGGATCGTATTAATCGGCGATCTTCTGTGATTTTCCACGTGTTAGTGGAATGCCCTCATTTAAGAAAACCTCTCCTTATTTATTTTGAAGCTAGAGGATTCAATTTGTATTTGTATTTGAATTTATTCCATTTGAATAAAATGTTATTTATTTTAATTAAAATAAAGTGTATGCTCCTTGTCCCTCATAAGCCCATTTAACTTTCTTCCACTCCGATATCCAAATTATTCGTGACAGTTAATGTTGGCCTACCACTCACAATTGAAAGCTTATGTGTTCGTTTCCGAAACTCGAATTTTTTTTTCTGAAATCGACTTTACTCAGATTCGAAAAGATATGTTGACATCTTAAAGAAAAAAAAATCCCATCTGTACTTATGTTCGTAAGTAACCAATTTGGTGCAGCTAACTCCTCTGAAACTGCAAATAAAGGGTAAAAATTACATATACTTAGAGGGTACCTTAAATTGTACCCGAGTATATTTTTTTTTAAATGAATAAATGGCAGAAGCATTCATTTCATAGATCCAAATACAATATAGACGACATGAAAGCCTCCTCTCATTGAGACGAACCTTTTTTGAAAAGCAACTGTTTGGCTCGAAGTGCCACTTTGGAGTAATTAAGGTTTTAAGTACCCCAACTCCCCCCCTCCCCCTCCCCAACCAACAAAAAAATAATCGTTTTTGAATCGGTTTCATGACCTGATGGTATTGCCTGTGCGAATGTACCATTCCGCTATTACAATTTATTTATTTATTTTTGAAATGGTACAGGGTACGCTAAGTGTCTGGAGAAGAGAAGTCGGGAAATAGTCGACTCCAAACTGTCGGGGGAGCAGTGTGGTTTCTGACCTGGCCGAAGCACGACGGATCACATCTTTGCTCTAAGGCAAATCTTTGAGAAATCCTGGGAGTATGCAAAAGAGGTCTACACTTGCTTTGTGGACCTCGAAAAAGCATATGACAGGGTTCCTCGGGAGAAGCTCTGGCAAGTGTTGCAAGAGTATGGAGTGGATGGGCAATTACTGGTTGCTATCATGTCTCTGTACGAAAGCTCTGAGATGTGTGTCCGGATAAATGGCATTAAGTCAAGACCGTTTACCGTGGGTGTTGGACTCCGCCAAGGGTGCGTACTGTCGCCCATCTTGTTCATTATCTTTATGGACTGGATAGACAGGGGCAGCCGAGGCGATGAGCGTGTTTGTGTGGGCGACTGCCTGGTGGAGAGGTTGCTCTTTGCGGACGACCTTGTCCTGCTTGGGTCTTCTCGCGCGAACCTTCAGCATGCACTAGACCGGTTTGCAGCCAAATGTGAAGAAGCTGGGATGAAGATCAGTGTGGCTAAAACCGAAGTTCTGGTTCTTTCAAGACAGCCTGCTCAGTGCGCTCTCCATGTTAGGGGAGCCTCATTGAGACAGGTGGAGAAGTTCAAGTATCTCGGGATTGCATTCACGAGTGATGGACGGCAGGAGAAAGAATTGGATGCTCGGATCGGTGCAGCAAGCTGTGTCAGACGTGAACTGTGGCGATCCGTGGTAACGAAACGAGAGCTGGGTAACAAAGCCAAGCTCTCCGTCTTCAAATCTATCTTTGTCCCCATTCTCACCTATGGTCATGAGGCTTGGGTAATGACCGAAAGAGTGCGATCGCGGGTACAAGCGGCCGAAATGAGATTCCTGAGAGGTGTGGCAGGTGTTACCCTACTAGATAGAGTGTACAGCAGCACAATAAGGGAATCTTTAGGTGTTGAGCCGCTACTTCTCCGCATTGAGAGATCTCAAGTTGCGCTGGTATGGCCACGTGATACGGATGCCGCAAACTAGTCTTCCTAGGCAGTTGTTATTTTCCAAGCCGGTGGGTAAGAGACCAAGGGGTCGGCCTAGAACCAGGTGGCTAGACTACATGGAGAATCTGGGTTCGAGTCGCTTGGATATTACCAGGGAGGACATGCGCCTGATGGCGGAAGATCGCGATCGCTGGAGATCCTCCATAGGGCTGCTGCCCCCGCGACCCTAACGGATAAGCGGGTTTGAAAAGTAAGTAAGTAAGTATGGTACAGGGTATTTTTTTAATAACATGAAAAAAAATTAATTAAAAAAAAAGTCAAAGAGCAATTATGTCACATTTGACTTTTCCTATCCTGTATCGTCGAATATGATCGATTCATTTCAGAGGCGTAGCTGCGGGCGGCCAGGGTGTGCAAAGTACACGGGCGCAACGAGTTAGGGGCGCTAAAAAGCTAAATTGAAGGAGAGCTAAACAAGTTAAGAGGAAAAAGGTTTTATCAAACCAAGCTTTTATAATGTTTTATTTAGTGGCAACAATACAGCTTAATTTTGCAACAATAAACAATAGATACATTTACTCTCGACATAACGAAATGTCCAATTGTTACAACAATCAATTCGTAGTAATGAGTTAGTACCATTAGAACACGAACCAATGAACCGATTTGAAAATTTTTTTCTTTATCATAAATTGTCATCGATTCTGCATAAGTGTGTCAAATTGCAGCTCCCTAGCTTGTCGGAAAGTTGGTTTAATATTGATTACAAGATTTGACCTAAACAAACTAACACGGCAAAGTTAATAAAAGCTTATAAAAACTAATTGAAGGGGTGCTAAAAATGAAAAATGAACACGGGCGCTAAAAAGCTTCTTTTTTTTGTAGCTACTTCGTTTCTTTGTTCCTCGCTAGTTTCTCTACAACATTCATGTGTAATTTCTCGAAGCAGTATCGACTCCTTCTCTACAACTGTTGCTGGTTTTTCGCATCCCACCCCCTTAGCATACATTGACCAAGTCTTCATTTGGATGAGACTCAGGTACATTGGCTGGGCTATCACTCTTAAAAAAATGCCACGAAGTTAATGCTTTCCTCCCTCAAGTGACAAAGCAAAACTCTTTAAAAATTATAATAATGTTGTTTAAAATAGAAAAAGCAAAAAATAAATATATTGTAATTGGCCCAGGTGGGGATCGAACCCACGGCCTTAGCGTTATTAGCACCACGCTCTAACCAACTGAGCTACCAGGCCAACTGACAAACTTCTTTTACACTTTACTACATATGGTCGTTTCCATTATTCCAAATGGATGCACTGCAAAATTAAGTGCCCGAGTTGTCTAGATTCTGCCTTCCTTCTCCACTTCAAATAATATCTGCCTAGCTTCTGACAAAAATGTTAAGATGAGCAAGTTTGAAATAACTTTCTCCAGGGCTAAATTGTACAAGCAGATGCAGAAGAGGCGGAAAGATAGCTTCAAACTATTTCAAACTAATTTAACTACTCTGCGATTTAACGTTTATTAGGGGTCTGGATTTAAATCAACTTATGGGTCAGATATTTTTAGGGTCTGGGATCTAAAACCCTATAGTTTGTTTTTCACAGTGCATCTGGCCTATAGATTTTTTTCCACAGTACATGTATTTATACGATCAGGGTCGCTGAGAGTATAATCTTGCTCCGGTAAAGCACAGCCTACGAGATAGTAAAGTAAGCCGTGGGTAAAGTAGCGTAGCTGCGGGCCGTCGACAGGGGCACAGGGGATGCAGAATAAAAATATCTCATTGTGTCTTTCTACTCGGTGGTGCAAATAGCGGAGGCCTAGCGCTTGAAGGGATCCGGTTCGGGTCAAGTTCTTTTCTACGGGGGCTGCAAATATGCTACTTTACCAGAGCCTGTTTATACTCTTAGCGGCCCTGAAAGTATAAATATCAATAAAATAATAAGCAAATACATCTACTCTTGAATTGAACTAACTATCAGGTCGTTGCATATCAAATGTCGAATTGCAGAGGTCATCTTTAATGGCCCTCTAGAAAGGACACCTTCACACGTGCTATTCGAAATAACCCCCATTGCTATCTAAACATCGTTGCCAACAATTTGGCAGCTTCTCGAACCCTCTCCGATAGAATCCATAGTCACGGGACTCAATAAACTCCCGGAATGCGTTTTCGACGTCTGCTTGAGTTAGAAAAGTTTTCCTCCGGAGAAAATTGTCCAGGCTCTGGAAAAGATGGTAGTCCGTAGGGGAGAGGTCCGGAGAGTACGGGGGGGTGTGGAAGCACCTCGTAGCCCAGAGCCTGTAGCGCCTGCACGGTCATTCGTGCAACGTGCGGAGGCGCGTTGTCATGCGGACGCGCTCTTTTTGGTTTTCCGTAAGTTAATGTGGGACCCATTTGTCCTGCTTTTTCACCTTGCCGATGGTCCTAAGGTGACTACTGACAATTGACGCTGAACTAGCATGATCCCCTGCAAGGTCCCGAACAGTTTCTGACGGGTCCTCTTCCACAGATCGCTTCAGATCGGCGTCATTCAACACGTTGGGTGGTCTGCCGCGTGGCTCTTTTTCCAGGTCCCTCACTCCCGCCCGGAATTTTCGGAACCAACGTTGGACAGTACGTTCGTTTATGGTGCCTACACCGAATACCTTATTGATGTTACGAGAGGCGTTGGATGCAGTGTGATTCAACCTGAACTCGTAATGTATTATCACACGTAATTCGTATGAAGTCATGACTATCTTCACTTGGGTTCAAGCGCTAGTAAATATCATCGCAGACATGCAAATTTCAGGCAGCTGGTCGCTGATAGGTTTATCTCTGGGAATGTACCACTTTGTCATGGGTACTTGCTAATAAAAGTGGAAATCCGACATTTGATATGCAACGACCTGATATATACTGAAACCCTTTACTCCACAAGGAGGCGAGTGTAAAAATTATAGGCCTTAAATTCTTTGGAAGAAATTATTTGAACAGACTTCGAATTTCAAGGTCCAACCACTTGCGTTTCGAATTTCTTAACTGTCTTAACCCGAAAATTAACAGTCTTATTCTTGAAACCAATTATAAATTTTGGAAACACTTTCAATTTATGGATGAGTAAAACCTCCCTGTGCCACAAGGCTTATGGATTAGAGGTTTTCACTATATAGTATAACTATCAGTTCAAAAAATAAAAATAAAAGCCATTTTGCCACATTTTATTTCAATGTGTTTCAATCGGCCATAATCCCTGAAAGAGTATTTGAATCTCTAGATGTGTTGACGAATTAGATTCCTGATGTAATTATTACGGGTATTAATGCCTTTTTTCGCCTCTTCTTTTCTTTCTTCAAAAAGCATTTTGAAAATGATATGCAGTAAGACGTTGACCACGATTGGCAGTTATTCGCAAATGCATAGCATACATGAACCTTCCCCCTCCCCCACTTCAATTTGAACAGTCACGGTGAGTCTTCGAGTCAGTGGATTGGTTAAATGGATATAAGACACCTTGGAAATAGAAACATCACGGAAAAATAAGATGCTTAGAAAATAAACACGATTTTCACAATCCCCTTTGATCCGTTCTTGATCACACATAATAAGCTTTTCATTGTAAAGCAAATGAGAAAGTATTAGAATAATCTCTTCAGTTCTGGTCTCAAACGTTAATTTCTCAGAGTTTAGCAGCAAACCATTTTCATTGAGATTTTCACTTTTATATACACAACATAGACAAAAGTATTAGGACACTGCATGACTTTTCAAAAAAATTTCTTTCTTATTTTATAATAGCAGGTAGGCTCTCCTTTTGCTTGTATTACAGCGGGAACACGTTGAGACACACTTTTCGTAAGTCTAGGCAGGAATGGCTTTTCGTAAGTCTAGGCACAAGAGTTAATTAAGCTTTCCATTCCTCTTGCAAGGCTGTTAGAAGAGAAGACGGACGGTTTCCGTTTTCGTAACCGTCAATCCAGTTTGTCCCACAAGTGCTCGATCGGATTCAGATCGGGGCCCTGAGTAGGCCAGTGAAGCAAATTCGCGTCATTTTTACGAAACCATTCCTGCACACGCATTGCTGTATGATAAGGAGCCGAATCCTACTGAACAAACGACCGTCACCTCCGTAGTATTGCCACAGTGTTGGCTGGGCCGAATTATCCAGAACGTCGAGGTACAAGAACCAATGAGCTGAACCCAAACCAGGAAAAGCAACCCCATACCATGATGGACTTTCCACCGAACTTCACTGTTGGAACAACACAGTCTAGAAAAAGCCATATCCAAGCATGTCCATCAGACCGGAAGAGTGAATACCATGACTCATCAGTCCAAAGAACTGTTTTCCATTCTTCAACGGTCCAGGAACGACGGTCGACACCAGGCCAAACGACGCCTCGAATTAATCTTTATAATTATCGGCTTGTGTGCAGCTGCTCTACCATGATAACAGAATCTGTGCAACACTCTTCGGATAGTTTTTTGTTGCTAACGGCGCTCCCAGATGCATTTCCAATCTCTTCAACGATCGAAGCAGCAGAGGAAGTTCGAGACTTTCTGTCACGTTCTGTCAATTTCTGCGTCGTCCGGGACTGTACTTATACTGTTGTTGCACCGTCTTGCTTCCATCGCTTTATAACATACGCTACAGTCAAAAGAAAGGAGAAGAAACCACTAATTCACATAAAATATTTAATCGGATGATGGATGCACATTTCGGCAGCCAAGCTGCCATCTTCAGCATACAGGAGAGCCTGCATGCTTGTCTACTCTGATCGAAGCTCTCCTGTATGCTGAAGAAGGCAGCTTGGCTGCCGAAATGTGCATCCATCATCCGATTAAATATTTTATGTGGATTAGTGGTTTCTTCTCTTTTCTTCTGACGTCTGTCCACAGTATCTGGCTCCATTTATTCAGTGCGCTACAGTCAATTTTGGGATGTTCAGTTTGGATGCAATGCCTCATACAGAAAAATTACACAAATGGCATCCTATGACGAGTCCAGGTTAGAACGCGGTAAATTCGGGTCCACGCGGCATAGCTGCACAAGAGTTAATGGATAGTTAATAGAATATGACCAGATTTTTATTATACCCATGCCCTTCCCAGCATACCGTTTGTCACTCATTATTTCCATATTTACAAATTTTCGGGGTGTCCAAATACTTTTGTCTATATAATGTGTGTATGCAATTTTTTTTTGTTTGTTTCTTTGAAAAGGAAAAAATATGAAAAAAATTTCCTTTTTAATTTTTAGGTATTAAATAGGCATCAATTTAGGGTGGTTATAATTAAATTTAACCGTTTATCTGGGGTAAACCAGCGATCGCAAGAACAGGAACCGTAATATGAACGCTGCCAAGGATTGGAGAAGAGAAATACATGTAATGAACAAGCAATTCCATTGAAACACTTTTAATGCGTTGCGATATCATATAATATACTTGAATTTTGTGGACGTAACATCCGTCAGATACAAAGTGTGCTCGAAATGGCGTCAGTCAGACTCCAGGGAAGTGTTTAAGTGTGATATAGCAAGCTGCATGAAGCATGGGTATGCCTGTTACCTCTCTTGATATGCGCTGGCACTGGTTCGTGATGCGATACTCTGGTTCGGCACCTGGTAATCCAGTATGGTACTAATGGAAGCAGTGACTTGCAAATCCTTGTACCATAATCTGTGCATCATTCCTACCGAGTTTGGTACCCGTACTATAAACAGTTTCCTGTCTAGAATGGGTCAAGTAGGGACAGTTTAATTATAACCACTCTATTATTTCTTAAAATACTAATTATATATTATTTTTTATCGAAATCTTAAATTCTTTTGGTTTTAAGTTAAATGAAACTTTTTTTCTCTGTGTAGACTTCCGAATATGCCTTCTCGTGGTGGCCTATCTTTGTGTGGTCCTGGGGATTTCAGACAAGTCTACGAGGAACTCGACCGCAGCATGCACGTTTTCGACCGCTCCAAGTGTGGCTGTCCGCGCAAGTGTCGAGAAATCAGCTATAATTTGCGTTTGAAGAGTTCAACAGATTTAAACGAGAACGCCACCTACTTCATTCTCAAATTAATACAGACGATTACGTCAGAGACCGAATATTGGCCGTACACCTTCGATGCCCTTCTCTCCGATATTGGCGGCTCTCTCGGCTTGTTTCTTGGTATCTGCATTTTATCTGTAGCTGAAATTTTGGAGGCACTCTTTTGCGGACTTAGAAAATTCGTCCAGATTTTAAAAAGAAAAATCATAAAGAATCGCTGATGGAACTGATGCAAAAAAGAATCCATTAATTAAGTAGTCTTATGAGCCCAATATACGAAGAGCGTCCAGTAAATATCCGGACTGAGTTCATTTCTAAACAAGTATGAGAGAGAAAATTAAAATTACCTGTACGATTTTTGAAGTGGTCCACTGCCAATTTTTCTCACGTGGCTACGAGTTTTGTATTCTGGCAGCGTAGAATTCTGTTTGCTGGTCCCTGAACGATTGCAGGAACTTTTGTCCTTCGACATGCTCCTTCAGAGATCAAAAAGGTGTAAATCACTGTGAGCAAAGTCTAGAGCGGGCATATATGGAGTCTCGCTTTGATGTGTTGTAAAAAGACGCCTTTATTGAACAATCCTGTACGTTTATTCCGGACAGTTAAGTCACAGATCTTTCAAAATCACCTGCACGATACTGTGTATGGCTTCTCACCTTCAGCCGACCCTTACAGGGATCTTTTTCGATGGATTCACAATCTTCACGAAAGCGTTTATACTAGTGATGTCCGTTGGATTCGGATCTAGAAATATCCGGATCCGGGTCTTGTATCCGGATCTCGGATCTCGGATCACAGATCTCGGATATCGGATCTTAGATCTAGGATATCGGATCTCGGATCCTTTCACTGGATGCGTATTAGGACTAATTAGGACTTAGGAGGACTCAGGCTATCATAATCGCAATAGTTGAGTCCATATAGATTGAAGGGGTATGGTACAATTCTACCTAAAACGAAAACTAAAGATTTGTTAAATTAAAGCTGATTTTATTTTATGATAATTTTGATTGTTGATTATATTAAACCGATCCACTGCTCAGTCATAGGGAATTAGGAAGTTTAGGGACTTTTGACTTTGAGACACGTTATAAGGTGGTTATATATAAAAAAAAAAAAATTGCATTTCCTGATACAGGATTCGAATTTCGGATCTCGGATCTCAGATCTTGACATCTCTAGTTTATACCATTCAAACACTTTTTGATTTTTTGATGAACGTATTACAGTCCTTTCTCCAAATACGCAAGACAGGCGACGATTAATTTGTGTGAGTGAGTGTGTGTGTGTCTGTATGAGTGTGTGTGTGTATATGTGCGTGGGAGACCTTTTATCAGAAATCATAACCACACGCGATTCCACAGGGTGGTCTGCCATCTTGAATAACAGCGCGCAAAACAAGCCGATATTTGCAACTTCCACCATCAGTTATTAGACGCATACAATTCACTTTGGAAAAGTGATTAACTCAATAACTTGTACTGGGATTGTCTGGACAAAATCCAGATATTTCTTGCTGTCCTTCGTAGAAAATATTTTTTGCACGCTTTGAAAAAATCAGGTTTGCATAGAAAATAGCAATAAGTCAACTCTTTTTAAAGTTTATAATAAAATAGAAATCATTAAAGGCTGTTAGAATATAGAAGTTTTAATTGTTAATTAATTATATAAAAACTGCATTTCAAATTTTAAACAACGTTTAAAGTCTTAAATATATACTTAAAATGATAGTTTATCACAATATTTTTTAGAATTAAAATGTTTACGAGTATTTCACCCGTGAAAAAAATCACGGGACCAAAATAAAATTTATTACGATGCGCTAAGTTTGAGCGGCACTCAATTCTAGTGGTTATGTACACTCAAAATAATAACGCAATAATGTGCTACCAAATTAATCCCATCTCTTGATGCTCAAAGAAACTTCACACTAAATTCTAATGGTTACCATAGAGAAGAAATAGATAGAGCACGTAAAGCCAACACCTCCTATACTCTATCCACAAATATATAGTAAATAGATCGCTAGAACCCGCCTCTGTAATGAAGCCAAGCGCGCCATATTGCTTCACTACAAAGAATATGCAGTAGGCGTTCTTAAGATCTTATGAAAAAAAATTTCCAACTATTTTAAATTATAGCCGCTAGAAATTATGTTTAGATAGGGCTACTGTGCAATTGGACTTAGAGATCAATTTTTTGTTTAATATCATGTTATTTTTGTTTAATATCATGTAATTTTTGTTTAATATCATGTTATCTAATTTTCAATTAAATTAATTATGTATTTCTTATACCCATCAGTTATTCGTTTGTTTTTTTTTTGTTTTCTTTTTTCTCCTACAGGATAATTGATAATCTTGTTTTCTTTCTCACAGAAAAACAGTCTTTATTTTTTAGACTATGAATATTTAACCTGAATCGTTTCAAATAATATTTAAAAAATATATTTAAAAAGACTTTAAAAAGAGACTTTTTTTTAATAATGCAAGCAACAGGCTAACAAAACCACCAGTAACTTTTGACCCATACAAAAAGACCCATGACTTTTGGCATGTGAGTGTAAATAAAATAAATAATCACAAATAATGACATTTAAGTAGAAGTGGTGTAAAAATAACTATAACTTTTAAAAGATGGTCAATCTATTATAAACTGTTCTATGAACAATTTTTCCATTATTTAATGCCTTTACTTCGTATTGAATCTTTATGTTCAAGTATGTTTGTGATATGGCTTGAAAAGTGTCGTGAGGTAAGATGGCGGCAAGTGGCTTCACTAGCGACAATGCTAAAGCTGAAGCTCTGGCGATCTATTTACTATATACTAGGATCCTCCAATGATTGAAATTCGATCACACTTCTGAGAAAAAAAATATATGTGTAATTGTTCTAGCCTCAATCTTGCTTATTAATAAACTTTGAAGATTGAAAAAGAGATAATACAATAAATATCCAAAATGCTTTGCATGGCATTTCTGACACTCCCGGTTCATTTCACCGCAATGATAACTTTGAAAATTTCTCGGAATAATATTTAAAGCAATCTAAAGGTGTCTTTTAATATATCTATCGAATTATTATCTAAATATAATATTTATATTTAAGCTAAATTGTCCCTTTCTATCTCTGCATCTCTCCCCCCGTCCCACTGTGGAAAATTAAGGTCTGTTTCGGACCAAAAATCGATAACTTTTGTTACTAAAGAAAGAGTGTTAACAAAATTTTTAAAAAATAAATAAAAATCAAAAACTTCAAAATTAGTATTTATTTTATTTTTAACTAAAAACATTACTTTCAAAGTATATGAAAAACTTTAAAATAGCTTAGAAAACGACGAAAAATACATAAAATGCTTACCTACTAATTATAGAAATATTTTGAATAGTTGGTTAATAACAATTTTTAAGCAGTTGTTTCTATGGAATAATGTATAGGTACATTAAAGGTACTGTATTATACTTGGGGACCTTCAGATTCTGAAATCAGTTCGTTGACTTTCAAATGCTGCAGAGTATTTGTTATACGGTTTTCTAATGCTTTCAACTGAACATCAACAATTATTTGAGTTAATTTGATATTTATTATTTAAAAAATCAGTAAAAAAGGCAATGTTACATGCGTTGAAAAATATGGTGCGCAACCTGTTCCTTAATGCTACCTTTTTTGAAACGCTTTTTACCTGTGTTGACGTGAACAAATACGCAAACAAAATTTATTGTGCACATCTAGAGCACAGGAACTTTCCAACCATATAAGTTTCATGCGTATTCGTCCACGTTAACACAGGTAAACGTCCCTAACAAAAAATGTGTTGCCGTATTTATATATAGATCTGTGACTCTATCCAACGAAAGTTTGAATGGGCGTCTCCAATTAAATTTCCAATTTCAATTGTTAACTATTGTTAATATGAACGGGGCCCATGCGCAGTTTGCGCGGTAATTATTTTTATCATTTTCAATTCATTCAAATTGTTTCGTTTGATGAACTCACGTTTTCTCCTTTATTTATAGTTTTGGGATTGATTGATGATAAAAATTGTTGCTCAGACAACAATGGTCAGGTGACTTTTCAGTTCCGGCGTGCGCTTTAAGTGAGCGCCAACAATGCTTAAACGTGCAAAAGCAATGCAAAACCGTTTCCGTGACGAACTCACATGTTCTCCTTTATTTATAGTTGGATTATTTTACAACAATGCCTAAACAATTTAAAGCTGAAATTTGACTGGACGCACCCCGTCAAACTTTCGTCGGACAGAGTATAGAAAGAAAGCCTTACAGCTGAAAAGTCATACATTGCTACACCGAGGCTAACGAGAAATACAGGCTCCGGCACTGAAAAGTCACCTGACCAAGATAGCTCTATTAACAATTCAACCTTCATTGTTTCCAACAAAGGAAAAAACACTGATTGTTAAAATACAAGATGGAATCAATGAAAGTTACATTGTTAATAGACCTATCTTGGTCAGGTGACTTTTCAGTGCCTGAGCCTGTCTTTTTCGTTAGCCTCGTTGCTACACCGAGACCAACGAAATAACAAGGCCTGGAAGCGAAAAAGTCACCTGACCAACTGGGTGCTAGCAACAATCCAACCTTCATTGTTTCCAACAAAAGGAAAAATACTGATTGTTAACATCCAAGATGAAGATGAAGGTTGGATTGTTGCTAGCACCCAGTTGGTCAGGTGATTTGTTTCGCTTCCAGGCCTTGTTATCTCGTTGGCCTCATTGCTAGAAAGACAGCCGGGGCACTAAAAAGTCACAAGACCAAAGTAGATCGAGCATCAATCCAATCTTCATTGTTTCCAACAAGCGAAAAAACACTGATTGTGTAAATCCAAGATGGAAACAATGAAGATTGGATTGTTGCTCGATCTACTTTGGTTATGTGACTTTTTAGTTCCCCGGCCTGTCTTCTTCGTCGGCTACATTGCTACATCATCATAAGTCGACCAAATTTAGGGCTGCTTATTGGTAGAAATACGTTTAACAATGGTCGAATCAGGGTGATGTAGCAATGTATGACGTTTCAGTTGTAAGGCTTTCTTTCTAGAAAGTGTTGGTAAAGCCCTGACTATCTCCTTATGCCAATCCCGAAGCCGACGCGATCTAAACAAAGCCATGGCACTACGTCACTTTTATTGTTAAAACATCACGAAAACCGATGGGATATAATGTGAATTTTGTATTTTAGATAAATAAGTAAATACAGTATAATAAAATGCAATACTGCCAAACCTGGGAGCAGGAGAGACCCTGATCGGTACGCATATTAATGAGGTGGGCGTGGCCAAAATTCAGCCAATCAGCGTGCAGTATTCGTGTCACATGACCACCCACCCCCTCCACCACCTTACTGACGTCACAGCTGATATGATTATTTTTAAATTTTATTTTAGACTCCGAATCCTATTATTGTAACTTGAAGCAAATTTCAGAACTGTCATGGCTGAAAGTGAGTGAAGATGATGCAAAACACATGGCTAAACACGAGAGGTGTTGTCTTAATCTTAATTTTTACCTGCCATTTTCTAATTTTCAGGTGTGGCCATTTCACGTGTGGTCTTTATTTTTGGTGGTGTTGTGATCCTTATTTTGGTTGTTGGTCCTTATTTTGGGGTGTGGTTAATTTTTTGGGGTATTGGTCCTTGTTTTTGGCGTGGTCCTTAATTTTTTGGTGGTGGTCCTTGTCCTGGGTGCGGTCACTCATCTGACAGCGGCCATCTCCTTGTTTAATCACGAGATTGTGGCCATGTTCTGATTCATTGAGGCTGATGATAATAAAATTAATTCCATATTCTTATTTCTTTAAAAAGGTTTTTGTGATTTTAACACACAATATAAGTTACTCAGGCCGTGCTATATATACCCACTAGCTAGGAGTGAACTAAACAAACTGGCATCTCAAGTTGTTTTTACCTAATTACTAATTATCTTTTTGTTTCTACCACAGCCAAATTTTTTCCCGTTTTGCTTTACACTCTCTTCTAATTTACTACCTCTGTTTCAAGGTGTTCAGTTTGTTTTTTCATCTTCAATTAATTTTTAAAAATTGCATTGCATTGTCTCTTTTGAGTGGGTGTTTGTTTGCTCCCAACCTGATGCAGTGTTTGACAGGTGACTGAATTCGCATATACATGCTTATAAATACAGCTAGCTCACACAGCCTGATGAAATGTTCGTATTCACTAACTTTTTAGCTTATTTTAAAGGTAGTCTGTTTGAAATTTGTATGTTTTTCAGTTTTGCCTCTCCCACTGATTGCCCTTGCTCGCATGAATGTTTTTTTTTTTCTCAGGGTTGAACCTGGTTGAAATGTTGAAATAAAAATACAAATTTCACATTTCTCAATGCTGGTGAGGCATACTTGACTCTCTCTCTCTTTACCAATTTGCACAGCCTTGCCTCACAGAGGTTGATAAACGCGGTGTTTGATTCCCCAATCTCGCGATATTCAGTCGTCCACTGTCCCCTCTCTCTCTCTCTCTTTCTCCCTCCTCTTACATAACCAGTACAAGTACGCAAAAATGTTGCTTAAAATTGTATTCTAAAATTGTTTTCGCTCTCTCTCTCCCTCTCTCTCTCTCTCTATCTCTCTCTCTCTCTCATACAGTATACAACTTTTTCTGTTCACTTATGGTATTAGGATACGAGAGGGATATGCTTTGTACGTTTAAAGAGGGATATGCTTAGCATCATTCGTCACAAGTCGTTAAGTTCTCAAAGTCGCGCGCATGTTGACTTGTTTTACAGCTTGAATTTTATAATTTTTACTTAATAAAGTTTGTACGTGAACTGTACTTTCGTTTTGCGTCACTCTACAATTCACGATGCGATCATCGTGATTCCAGGGAGGGTGCTCACGTCCACGTTGCTTCTCGGGCATGCTTTCTCAAAGTCGTGTCCTTGATGGCTTGTTTTCTGTCTAATTAAACTGAATTTTACTTTTTAAAGGTTTGTCATGAGGTGTATGTACGTTTCGTTGGTCTTTTACGATGCGTTGCAATGTGTTAGATGCAGCGCAAGTGTGTGCTCAAGCGCGGGTGGTGGTTGCTAGGTCTCGGACGCTGGGATGTCGTTGTTCAACGCGTTCGCTCATGGTTGCATTGTTCATGCGTTTGTGTTTGCTAAAAACACTGTGTCTTCAACCAAAGGTATATGTGATATGTATTTCTGTACTCTGTTAGGGTTACCCAGGTGTTTCATCGTTTTGTTTTTGTTATTTATCCTAATTAAAGTCTCTCCTACTAACATATTTGCACGGTTGATTTCGAGGTGAACGCAAGATGCTTAACGGGCGTACACTGCGTGTACAACGGTATCCAAGCTAAAAAAATGCTAAAATAAAATGGGTGCTCATGCTAAATCCAAGCTAAAAAAAATCTACGTATCTGACAACCTTGGGTATTTGAAATACGATTGTTTGTGGTGCATTGGCGTTTTCACATTACTTTCAGAGTTTTTTCATCTAATTAAAGGCTGTCGTATTAACAAAAGTGTACGTACTTGTTATCACGCAGTTTGGGCTAGGCTTAGCGGGTTCGCGAGGAGAACACCGTCGGTCAGTGTTCAAGCTAATCCGTGCTAAAATTCCTTGCGTTTTCTGGCTCGGGTATGTGATATACGTTTGCTTATGATGCATTGGTTTCATGCTTTTCCAACTAAATTAAAGCCTTTTCTATTTACAAAAGTGTACGTAATTCTTATCACAGCGGTCGTACGAAGTTTAGCGTATCCGTGACGTGAACAGCAGTGACAGCCGCTGTGATCAATGCTCACACTTATCTAAGCTAAAAACTCTCATCTCTTCCATAGGGTTGCAGCATTTTGCTAATGTAAAATACAGTGTTTCAATTTTAATACAATTGCTTCACATGTGCGGTAGGACTTGTTCATTTCTTAGTTCTTACGGTCAATCGTTACCTTGGAAAATTTATCTCCACATTTCCATATCTCTGTTTTTCTGTTTTGCATTGATTTCTTATAAAAATAATTACAAATAATAATGATGATGATGATGAAAAGTTTACAGGATTTTCAGTTTTTAGTTACTATTTTACTGATTGCTTTTTATTCTCTATAATTTTAACTGAAGTTCTAAAAAATAAAATAAAATAAAATAAAATAAAATAAAATAAAATTCAAACTTTACTTTTAATGTATTTAAGCTCGCACAAATGTTAAGTTTTCTAAGTTAATCTGCATTGCATAATAAATGTTTAAGTGCAAATTTCACTTTTAAGGTATTACTAAGTTCACATTTTGAGGGGCATTAGTCAATATTTACTTAATAAAGCAGGCGTCATTACTCTTTTTCTATTGTTCGGTTATTTGGGCATTTTGTTAGTAAAGTAGACAAGACAGCGAAATTGTAAGATAGGTGAGAGTTTTGAGGTCTTCTCTTTCCTCGTTTGGTTTTAGTTGCTCGTAGGTCGATTGTATAAACAGATCGCTCAGTCGGTTACACATTCCTCCTAATTTCTACCCGCACCGGGCGTGGCAAGCGAATAGTGAGACAACTCAAACAATGCCAGCGTTCAGCTGTGAGCTCCGAAGGTTACTTTAGCAACCACTGCTCTGCTGGCTAAGAAGGGCTAAAGTAATGATAGGCTCACTATTATCCAACTACTGTTGCTAGGTGCAGTTGCATTCGTTTTGGGCCTTGTTACTCTTTCGACTGAAATTTTGTTTAATCAAATTTTTCGTTCTCTTTAACATCAATTTACTGTTTGTTATTCTTTCGTTTCCTGTGTGAGTCTGTTTGAAAAAAGAAAAATTTGTCTTTCAAGGGGTTCTTTGTTAGCCGACAGGCCCTACCTCTTACAGCGTTGTTGTTTTTATGTGAATTTAAGCTAAAATTGTGTGTTTAAAATTACAAATTTTCCTTTTTCAACACTGTTGAGGTTATACAGGCTTCTCGTTACTTAATATATGCCTGAAAAGATTTGCTCTGATCGTTAAAAATGCAGCATTTCTCGCTGTTTCAATTCGTTACAGTTAACCTTATCTTCATCTCTCTCTCTCTCTCTCTCTTTCAAGGTTTCTTCTTCCTTAATATTTTGTAAATACAAAGGCTAAATGACTTCTTTTCCTCGGGTATTTGTCAACGAATACAATTATACAATGTTTATGCTACAATTCCGTTTCTCTTTTGACAGAAGTCACACGTATTTTTTTTCTGTTTTTCTGTGCTGATTTCTCACCAACAGGGTACAGTAAGGGTGACGTAGGCAGTGTTGACGTTCAAATACACGTTTTCGAATTAATGTTAGGTTTTGCACTGGTTAAGGCAACTATCCACACCTATTCTTTTAAGTTTCTCCGATTTTTATGATGCTTTCATTTACTCTCAGCATTGATAAATGTTCAAATACGTTGATGAGCGTTACTGTTTCCCGACGATTGCGAGAGCATTTGTACTAACATGGTCTATACATTTCGTCAGCAACAGATTAACTGACATTGTTAAAAGGTTGCTTTCCTGAAATTAATTGAACACAATTGTTAATTCTTCAATTCAACTATTCTTTTTACTTTTGGTACAAAACTTAGGCTATTTTATCTTCTCTGTTGTTGTTATTTCAACAGTATACGTAAAGGTGTAAGCAGTGGGTTCCTATTAACAAATTTGTACGTAACTGTTATCAGCTACTTGGGTGCTGTGTACAGTGTTTGACATGACCAGAGTTGCAGATCCCCTACTTACTGCGTTTTGCAGAAACCGTGCTAAAAAATAGTCGTGTCTTCCGGTTAGGGTATGTTTCATGGGTTATTCGGTTAATTAAACTCTGCCTCTTGGTAAATTTGTTGGTACATTGCGTCAGTTGACTACTAATAACCCAGCTGTTGAATTAGAGGGTGGTCATAGCAAACTTTACAAATAGTTTCTCACTACGTATGTTTAATTTTCTTCTACTCTCTCTGATTTCCGGGCTCTTATTGTTCAGTTTGTTGTTTGTATTTTAAATAATTTTATCTTGCTCGCTCATGTTTACTCTTTTAAGGGCGTGCGGTGGGGATAGTGTAATATAGGTATCATTCTATAAGTGCTATAAGTTAAAACGATACTTCAACTTTTTTCCTGTTACTTGATTGTGTGCCCTACACAGTCCAGTGGGTAGAACATCAGTTTGTCATTCACCAGTTGAATGGTGGTCTGAGTTAGATTCTCTGTGACTCTAGGGTCCACATTTTTTTTTCTGCCAATCCCCGTTTTTAACCTGTTATGCACATGGTGTTAAAGTCAAAACTCGTTTTCCTTTACTTTTTATCTGAGTTTTTTACTATTTTCGACGTCATTAAAAGTTGTTTACAGCTTTTGTTTCCAGACTGACCTACGATTGACAGGCATGAAATACATTTGTTTGTGGTACATACGAGTAGCCCTACCTTTAGTTTCACTGATTTTTCACCTTGTTAAAGTGTTTCTTTTCGAGAAATGAGTACGCAATGGTTAACGCGTTGTTCAAGTATTACATTGGGCGTGTTGGATGTCATCAATGCGACAAATGTTAGAAAAAACGTTCGCAGTAAGCTGCACAAAACTAAATAAAAAAAACTGTCTAATTTGTTTGACTGGTTTTCGATTCATAAAAGTGTTTTATTTTTACGCCAAAATGCGTATGCAATGGTTACAACGTAACTCAAACATGACATAGACCACGTTGGATGTCATCTGAGTCGGTATCAGCTACAATAAACGTTCGCGCTAAACCATGCTAAAAATTCTATGTGATTTCCAGTCACTTTATGTGAAATACGTTTCCCTTTAGTTTTGCTAGTATTTCGCATCATTAATGTCTTTCATTTGACATATTTGAGTGGGCAAGAGGTAACCCACGTTGCTCAAGTATAACATTCACAGCAGTGGCCATCACTTAAATCGGCAGCTGATACGATAAATGTTTACGCTAAAATGTCTTCGTGTCCTGCACCATGGTTTTTCATGCAATTCAAGTAGTACATTTACTAAGTTGGTTGACATCTAAGTCGTCATCTGTTGTGTTAAATGTTTGCGGTAATCCACGCTATAACGTCTTTGTGATTACCACTCAGGTTATGCGAAATACGTTTCTCCATTAGTTTCACAAGTATTTCGCCTCATTAATGTCTTTTATTTCGACAACTATGCGTGGGTAGGGGTAACCACGTTGCTCAAGTATAACATACGTCGCAGCCATCAGCACCTAAGTCGGCAGCTGATTCAATAAATGTTCACGCTAAAATGTTTTTGCGATTTTTCAGATTGCGTAAGTGAAATACGTTTGTTCAACGTTCATACTTACTTCTCCGTTTATTTCACTGTTTTTTTTGTTGGGTTTTTTTTTGACCTCGTTAAAGTATTTCCTTTTCGGCAAATGCGTACGGGATGGTTACCACGTTGCTCGAGTATAACATTCGCTACAGCGGCCGTCATCTAAGTCTACATCTGTTACAATTAATGTTTGTGCAGACCTCGCGTTTTTCAGTCGCGTTTTTTACCCCTTTCAGTGGTTTGTTTCCAGTCAACTGCTTAGGCAAAAACTCCTTATGCTAGCACAAGTTAACGGAATTATTATAAACCTTATATTGTACAGTCATTCCATCATTAAAGTTTCAAATATGTTTGACACTTTCATTCACCAATTCACCTTCAGACATTCAAGCAAATTCATTAGCTCTGTGTGAACTACAATTAACTCACACTGTTAATATTAATTTTGATGAACCGTATATGTACTGATTCAACATGTGTACATATTCTTAATTTTTCAACGAAAAATGTCATTCATTATGTAACAGTGCTCTAAAAATTAAAGTAATGATCGGTTGGCTAGCTGGTAGGTTGGTTGGTTGGTCGAATATCTAAAGATTGAAAACATAACATACATTTACCTAATGACCAAACATGCGACATGTACTTTTGGTCAGTGTTAATCGATGGTGCTGAGTTGAAATGACTAAGGTTGCTCTGCAGTGTCGTGGGTACTGTTTTTCGTTAATGGTTTTTATACGTCTGTTGAATTTTCCAATACACGAAACTTTTAGAGGCTAGTTTTTGGGTTCACAAAAAATCACAACTGCGGGAATTTCGTTTTTCGATTACACGGAATCATCTAAAAGTCAGAAAATGGGCAGCTGATTTTAGTGCTCTGTGGGAATTCAAGCTTAATTTCATTTTAAAACGTCAACTTGTGTTTGAACACAAAAACTAAAATCGACGAATTTGAATTCACCAATTCTTACGTAGGCAACTTTTCGGTTAACCGAATTCTTCTCAAAGTCAAAAAATATTCAGGTGATTTACGCTGTCTGACGATTTCACAGGGTAATTTTATTTTTCAGTCTCTGGTGTCTTGTTAAAATTTACTTTTGATATGTTCAACAGTTTTACTGAACGCTTTTTGAACGATTTTTAATGTTTGAATTCTAAATTTTCGTCTTTGAACTTCATCTTAAATATTTTTCGTATTTATCGAGCTGATGTTCACTTCTCGAGTTTATGGCTCTCCAGATACCTACCTTCACATTCTCAAAAGACAACCTGATTTTGGTCGTTCTCAAGGAAATTAAAAAAAAACCATAAACATTTCAACTTATATAAAGATCGGCTTTATTCTTCGTTAAAAAACAGGCGTGTTTAAAAATCATTTTTATATGCATTTCAAAAATTCATCTTATTTTGTTGAATTACACCAGTGTCAACCCTGTGAAGGTTACTCAGTACTGTGATTCTCGATTCAATTGCGATTGCAGAACCACTACAGATCCCTGATTCTTCGAGCAGATACCTTGTTCTACCACATTCTCGGTCTCTTGAGAGTGGACTTGGAAAATTTCCACAAAGTGGAAAAACCTATTTTGGATGGATCTCTGTTATGCACAGGCAAACCAACGCCATGTGCTCTCTCTGCACACAAAGCAATAGCTCGTACTCCTGAAGAATACCAGATGTCTAAAGTTTGATTAACCTCTGATGTGTAAACAAGGACTTACTGGACTTCAGCTTGAAGTGCAGAACACAAGAGTACAGAGAACACCTTTTATAGCTAGCTGATGACAGCATGCGGGATGGGTTACCCTGTCATTGAAACTGCGTGACGATTGCATACCTCCTCGGCAGTCGCGCTATGATTGCAGGGCGTAAATATTTCACATACGAAATCAAACGTTATTTACTGTAAATGAAGCCATTAAAGTTTGAGTTTTTTTCAAAAATAGCGATAGAAGACAGGTCGTTTATAAAATTAAAGATTAAACATTACAAAAGATTATTAGGTCACTGGTATATTCCACAAACAAGAACTATAAAGTGTGAAAATATCCTAAAGGTTTACCGATGTGAGACTTATTAAATTGACTGTTTTCGGTTAACTCAATCCAATACGTATTGCCCCAAGGTTACCACTCCTTGGATTCCATGAGTACCAACGGGTTGGTGTCTCCTTTAGGATGACTACTTTACCCTGAGATTACTACAATTTTACTCGTTTATAACAAAAAAATTGCAGTGCAATTTGCACTAATTCTTTCATGAAAGTTGGTTCCACTTAGGATAATAATTGAACTATGCATAAACGCTTTTCTCCGCAACCGTTCTTTTCGTGGACTTGTTCAACTTTTCACGTCTCTGAGGTGTCTCAATTATGAATATTTGTACACATTTATTTTAAAAAAATACTCCAACTACCCGTAAAGACGTCAGCCATCAACCTGTGTGAAATCCCCTGGCTACGCCATCCATACCAAGGTATCAACCAAATGGGTGACTTTTAGTGAAAATCATGAAGAATTGGCAATAAGTATGCACGAAACTGTAAATCCACCCATTTGGGTGACTTTCGGTGAAAATCATGAACGATTGGCAGAATTAAAAAAAAGTTTATATTTCTATCTTGTATAATTTTTGTGATATTAATATTTAAAATATTTCAGGGACTTTATGTACACTCTGTATATTTTATTATGGTCTCTAGCAGTATATAAAACCTGTATTCTGTTCAAATCTCTACGCCCGTATGACGGGTATTTTTCCCTGGACACTGCCAGCATACTTAAGCAAAAGCATCGGCTGCTTCACACACTATTTCAGGTGAGCCCTTATCATTTATTTTATGGTGCTCTACCGTTCACTCTCTCAATCACTGGCTAAGTTAAATTTTAATTTTTGTTTTCCACCGATTAGACGTCACCCCAGATGACGCGTTCTAAACCAGACGGATCGGCGACTATAGGTTTTTCAACCATCGAATGGTTGGTAACACAATGGCGGCTTTCAGTGAGGGGTTTTGGCTTTCAGTCGTCACGCAGTTTCAATGACAGCGTAATACATCTCGCACGCTGTCATCAGCTAGCAATAGAAGGTTTTGTCCGTACTCTTGTGTGCACCTGTTCAAGCTGAAGTATGGTGGTCCTTGTTTACACGTCAGAGGTTAATCAAACCTTAGACATCTGGTGTTCTTCAGGAGTTCGAGATGTCACTTTGTGTGCAGAGAGAGCACATTGCGTTGATTTACCTCTGCATAACAGAGATCCGAACAAAATAGGTTTTTCGACTTTGTGGAAATTTTCCAAATCCACTGTCAAGAGACCGAGAATCTGGTAGCACAGGGTATCTGCTCGAAGAATCAGGGATCAGTAATGGTTCTGCAATCGTAATTGAATCGAGAATCGCCGTGCTGAGTAACCTTCACGGGGTTAACATCTGTGTAATTCAACAAAATAAGAAGAATTTTTGAAACTGCATATAAAAATGATTTTTAAACACGCCTGTTTTTTTTTTTAAATGAAGAATAAAGTCGATCTTTATATAAGTTGAAATGTTTATGTTTTTTTAATTTCCTTGAGAACGACCTAAATCATATTGTCTTCTCAGAATGTGAAGGTAGGTATCTGGAGACCCATAAACTCGAGATGTGAACAACACCACGATAAATACGAAAAATCTTTAAGATGAAGTTCAAAGACGGATATTTAGAATTCAAACATTAAAAATCGTCCAAAAAGCGTTCAGTAAAACTGTTGAACATATAAAAAGTAAATTTTAACAAGACACCAAAGATTGAAAAATAAAATTACCCTGTGAAATCATCAGGCAGCGTAAATCAACTGAATATTTTTTTGACTTTGAGAAGATTTCGGGTAACCGAAAAGCTGCCCTCGTAGGAATTGGTGAATTCAAATACCGTCCATTTTAGTTTTTGTGCTCAAACAAAAGTTGACATTTTAAAATGAAATTAAGTTTAAATCCCCATAGAGGACTAAAACGAGCTGACCATTTTCTGTCTTTCGGATGATTCCGTGAAATCGAAAAATGGGCCCTGCTAGGTTTCGTGAAACAAAATTCCCGCTCTTGTGATTTTTGTGAACTAAAGAAAGTTTTGTGTATTGGAAAATTCGTCAAATGTATAAAAACCATTATCGAAAAACAGTACCCATGTGACTGTAGCACAACCTTACTCATTCTGCTAACTTGTGCCAGCATAAGGAGTTTTTGACTGAGCAGATGGCTGGACCAAACCACTGAAAGGGGTAAAAAATCTGTGAAATTAATAGGTAATCTTCAATGGAGCGCAAACTAACATATTTCATGTACTCTGACTGAAAAACGCGAGGACTTTTTTGCATGGTTTAGCGCAAACGTTTATCGTAACAGATGCCAACTTAGATGGCTGTCGCTGCGGCAAATGTTATACTAGAGCAACGTGGCAATCCAACGTGTATGCATTTGTCAAAAAGGAAACATTTTAATGAGGTGGAAACACAGTGGAACAAACGGAGAAGTACATCTGAAACTCAAGCTAACGTATTTCACGTACCCAGTCTGACAAAACACAAAAACTTTTTAGTGTGTACGTTTATCATATCATCTGCCGACTTAAGTGACGGTACCTGCGGCGAATGTTATACTTGAGCAATGTGGTCACCCCTGCCCTCGCATATTTATCGAAATGAAAGACATTCACGAGCCGAAATATTAGTGAAACTTATGGAGACAAGTATTTCACATAACATGACTAGAAATCACAAAGACGTTTTAGTGCGGATTACCGCAAACGTTTATCATAACAGATGCCGACTTAGATGTCAACCAACTCAGTGAATGTACTACTTGAATTACGTAAAAACCCATGGTGCAGGAAAAGAAGACATTTTAGCGTAAACATTTATCCTATCAGCTGTCGACTTAGGTGATTGTCACTGCGGTGAATGTTATACTTGAGCAACGTGGTTACCTCTTGCCCACTCAAATTTGTCGAAATGAAAGACATTAACAATGCGAAATACTAGTGAAACTAAAGGGGAAACGTATTTCACGTAACGTAACGGGAAATCACAAAGAATTTTTAGCATGGTTTAGCGCGAACGTTTACCGTGTCATTTGGATGGATAGCAGAGTAAATAAACTAACAAGATAGCGAGAACGTATAACACAAATGAAGCTTTTATTGTGTAAATTAACAAAAGATTTCTTTTTTGTTAATGATGAATACGGAAAAGTAAAAGAGTCAAATTCAAATGTTTATATGGGTATGGCTGTAGAGGTCAGTCCATAGAATATAAGTTTGCATACGCATATTCATCGCAGTGGAAGTAAAGTTGATGTAAAGGTTTCAATGACTGTTGAAGCCTTTCGCGATACAGTGCACAGTCTAGTAGCGTCGCTTTGATACTAACAATGATGTCAAACTCGTTCTTGTTTCACGTAAGAGTTTACAACGTGAAAAAGATGCTAAGACACAGTTCAAAAGTTCAGGAGAGTTAAAGACAGCTGTTTAAGACAGCTATCGACGATAAGAAGACGAATTTTGTACAATGAGGATGGGGGTAGCATATGAGTCGAGGCAAGGTTAACTCGACCGCATAGCATACCCTGATGAAACTATTGTAAGGTGGACGTCGATGGTGACTAAAATCGAACTCCTTCTGTCGTGTAGCTTGAGCGCAGACACCGGGAATGTGCTCGTTGGTTGAACAGAGATGAGAAGCCCCACCTGTCAACAAATACCAATGTTAGGTCGATGTTCGTTGCACAGCATGGGAAGAAATGAAGATAAGCATCACAGGCCGTTCGCAATTAGACGAGGGTTGAATTGAAGATTGGCACTCGAAGGGCGTTAGATCCATGAATGAAAATCTCAACGAAACACTGGAGGCGAACGTGTTTTCCCAACATGCACAGTGCTAATAGGAAAAACTATGAACCACAATACCACACCTCGATGCTACATTGAATCTGCCAGAACGCCAAGCCCTTATATAGCGTAAATGTAAAAGGGCAAGGTCGGAAGAAAGCTTACTCTAATGTAGCACAAAAACACACGCGCTCGTAGTGCCTTAAAAGTAAGATTTCGGAATAAGTCTATATTTAAATGAGATGTGCACTAAACACACACACACCATATGGCTAAATGCGTTGACGTCTTATGCTGTCACCCATAAAGATAGGAATGCACTCTTTTGCAATCAAATTTTACACTAGGAGATTTCTTAAATGCACTTAACATTGGGAGCAAAGGCAAAACACAATGTAATATGATAAACATTAAATCGATGCCTCTCACTATCACTCGTGTACTTAGAAGCACCAATCTCGTACACTGGTTAGCATAAAACACACTATAAACAACATTACACTGCACATCCTCCTCTTCTTTTTCACATGATGAACGTTAACACCACAGGATTTCCTTTTCTTTGCTGTTCTCCAAACTTGTCGAGAAACAGGTGGCACCGTTGCTTCTAGCTTTTTTTTTCTTTCTTTTTCCCACTAAATTGGCTTAATGACCAGGTAAAGTTATCGAGTGGCTGGGAATAAACCCGCCTAGGCCGCTCAATAAATAAACGCTGAGTGAACTTGGGAAAACCCCCACCACCGATAAACTTTCCTCGAGTCCAATGGCGTCATGAGGAAATGTCTCTTGAAAATATTCTAGCCGATTTCATTAATGCTTAAAAGATGAACAGAGAGTAACAATATATTCCTTCTAGACAAATTGATTGTTATATGACATGCCAGTATCTTTGAATTCTTTACACTCACTGTTTTAGCACGTGAATTCGACTTGAAGGGGTCCACGAAAAATTCTGAAAAGTATATATGGCCGAGCTAAGACTTTGTTTCACGACTTTTTCTTAGTTAAATTTGTGATAACGCAGAGTAATGTGAAAGAGAAGAGAGGAGACGGTAAGGTAGGTATAAAGTTACGTTTAATCAATATAAATCAAAATTCTTAGATACAGTTTAATGAGACAATGGAAATTGATGATGCTCAAATCTTCGGAGCGAATGATTTTAGCACTTGAGCATAAGTTCTTCTCGTGTATCCGTTGCCTCTGAATCCTGTGGTCCAACTGACTAATGATGACGAGTAAAGAGGGGTCGCATCAAATTCGGTCGCATCCTTCGGTCGAACTAAGTCACTTACGGAGTTCGATTTCTCGGCTGCTTGTTGCTTGTTCAGATCGAATTTGTCTACAGGGAATGAATCGTACGACTATCATTAATACGAGATAAAATTTCCACCTTAACAAGTAAGAGGTCAACAACCTGACTGAGAACTAGAAGGATTATCGTGATAACTTAAATAAATGGAGCGATGGATAAATGGCGTAATAATAGTGGAGAGACAATAGTTAAATCAATAGCTAATCGATTCCGAGGAAATAGTTTCTATGATTTACAAGTCCATAAAACAATATATTACCTGCCCATGGAATTAGCTTAGCAAAGCGCAACTCGCAGCGCGAGATCTCTACACGGAGCGCACCTGCGGAGCCTATGTTTTCAAATAGGGCTCGGGTCGGGTTGCAGAAGGATGTGTTCCTTTTCTTCGGGCGGCGTGGATCCCTCGCTTGCCGACTGCAAGCGCTGTCGATATCTCGAGACGTGGATTCCGTACCTCGCTTGGTACCGCACGTTTTTCTTCGTAGACGATCCCTCGTTTGCCGGCTGCAAGCGCTGTCGATATCTCGAGACGTGGATTCCGTACCTCGCCTGGTACCGCACGTTTTCTCCTCGTAGACGTTCAATCGACGTGGCGGCTCGTGTCCGCTAGTATCCTCGCTTCCTGCCTTTTTGGTTCCGACTCGATGGATTCTATTTTCCTCCTCAGTAAATAAATCACAATTAAGAAAATCTAACTTTGAATTCATACGACCTGTGGCGTCGATAGATCCCTTCCGAATGCACGGAGCATTCCGTGTAGAAGTGGCGGCAGCTTGGCTCGGGCTTCCTGTATGACTGGGGCTCCTTCGGCGACGTCGCTGAGATATCATTCGTCTCTTAGCAGTTCGACGTCCTTTCCTGGCCAACGGCTGCGTTGAGGTCCGTTCCTCCTCTTGGTCTCCAGTCGCTCGATGTGGCTCGCCTTTCCGCTGTTGGAACTGAAGCCGGTGTTATGGCTCCAGAGGGGCACCCTTAGATCGTAACACAGGCAGGGTGCCCAGGCGCACATGCTATAGGAATACGGGCGGCCCTTTTTTCAAGGGCTGCTCCTATGTAAACGCCTCAAGAGGAGGCCCGTCCGCCTACCGGTGGGTCATTGATGTTGAGGGGAAAAGTAAAGAGATACGAGATGTTGTTCGTATCCCCTCCAATGATCTTGCAGAGACGCTGAGATGACGAATAGCGTCTCCGAAACGTAGCTGGGCCAAGCCGTGGCCACTCGAGCTGGAGGAAGGACCTAAGATGGATGGCGCCCATCCTCCAGATGACTGAGGCTGGCTGATGAACACCGCCAGATCGCTTCTGACGGGCCAACCAAAGTTCTTTGTTAAAAAAAGCGATGGAAGTGGCTAGGTCCAGCTTGTACGCAGAACCGGTGGAATAGTCCATTAGAAATCGCACTGACTGGATGGAGAAGGTAGTCAGACCAAAATGGGATGAGAGGCAATCCCAAATGGACCGTGCGAACGGGCACTCAAAAAATACATGGTCAATGGATTCAGGAGACCCACAAAACAGGCAACCAGCAGAACCGACTACTCCCCACTGATGTAACCTCTGGAGAGTATAGAAACCATGGTGCAGCAGGCGCCATTGGAAGTTAAATACAGTCCTCTCGAAGGCAAGGGACTTGATGGCCTTCAAGATGGCTGACCATGGAAACTGGGGGTGCCAGCGCACGATGTCGGAACACGCACCCCGATCGGCCTGCTGGAAGAACCAAGATAGACGAAGGCTTCCCCAGTCTTGTGGGTCTACCTGACGCAGATCTTGAATGAAGGTCGCAAAGTCTTTCTGAATTCTGTTGTAGAACCCAGGAGATCGTAGGTTGATTGTCACTGGCAGCGCAGAAGGAACTGGTAGCCTATTCACCTTGAAGAAGAAACGCAGGTGCAGGAAGAGAAAATTGGCCCAGATGGGAGGGGGAAGGAGGAAGACCCGAATCAAGGCAGCCATTCTAGCCGCAACGAGGTAGCGCCGGATGTTAGGCAGGCCCAGGCCTCCTCCTTCAAAGGGGATAAACAGCAGTTCCCCCCGAACAGGGTGACAGACCGCCGCATACCCCCAAACACAGTCCACAACTGCACTATGCACTTTCTTCAAGAGCTGAGGAGATGGCAAGGCAAATAGGCATTTAGATGTCAAGATGGGCAAGATGATGGTCTTAATGAATTTCGCCTTGACAAACATCGAGGTGGAATAACGAAAGTTCTTGCCAAGGCGAGACAAACACTTATCAATAACCTGCTGCCAGTGACGAGAGTCCATGTCAGGTAAAAAGGAGAAAACGTATCCCAGCTCTGTGATTTGCTCACACCACGTTATTGGGAAGGTTTGAAGATAGTCCACTGTCCACTTCCCAATAGCGATGCCTTTAGACTTGACGAGATTGATGGAACTTCCCGTCGAAGTACTAAAGAGATCGAAAGAGTCTTTATAGATGCCCAGGGAATACGCATCAGATGCAAATAGCACTACATCATCAGCGTATGCCAGCGTACGGATGTTGATGGAAGCGGCTGGCAAATCGTACCCCCGAACATCTGGGTGGCGATTAAGAAATTGTAATAATGGCTCCAAATAGAAAATATATAAGAGGGGAGAGATGGGACAGCCCTGCCTGATGCCTTTGGACAGTTCAAAGAAAGGCGAATTGGAGCCATTAATCGCCACGCATGACGTGGCAGAAGTATACAGTGCTGAGATAATCGTAGCAAATTTCCGAAGATGAAGATGGTGAAACACTCGGAAAAGAAACACGTGATTCACTTTGTCGAAAGCCTTTTCCTGGTCAAGACTAAGGACGGCAAGAGTCTGACGACGTACACACGCTTCCTCCATAACACACTTGATGGTAATGATGTTGTCGGACATCCTGCGAGATGGAATGGAGCAGGATTGTCCCGGATCGAAGAACTCGTCAGCGAAACATTTGAGCCGTTGTTGAAGCACGCCAGTGAAGACCTTATAATCTGTGTTGAGAAGAGTAATAGGCCTCCACTGGGTGACGAGTTCAGGATTCGGTACCTTGGGGAGTAAGATGATTCTCCCCGCGGTAAAGTCCGACGTGATGGAAGAAGGGTCCTTAAGAATAGAGTTGAACACTTGCACCAGGAAAGGCCCAAGAAGTTTCCAAGTCGCATTGTAGAATGAATACGGGATGCCGTCTAATCCAGGGCTGGACTGATGACGGCCATCCATCGACAGAAACTTCTTGACTTCATCTTCGGAATAGGGACGGGTAATTGATAGGTCAGCATCCGCAGTGAAAGGTCTAAGTGCCTCGATCCAGTTCGTCGTGGCGTCGGATGGAAAGACAGGGTGGCCAAAAAATGATGAAAAATGGGAGTGAAAAGCCGACAAGATGTCAGCGTCGGTTTCCACTATCTCATTCTCCACCACCAAACGATGGCACTTCTTCTTGTTGGCGCGACGCCTCTCCTCAGCGAACACAGCTGACAACATATTCCGGACGTCAGACACCCAGGACAGCTTGGCCCTGAGAGCTGCGCCGGCGGCCTTGCGGATCATTAGAGCATTGATCTCGCTCTTCACCAGGCGGATGTCATCAGCATATGCCCCCTTCGGGATGGAACAGCGGAGGAGGCGCAGGATCTCTTGGAGCATGAGGAGATGGCGCCGATTGCGTCTAGCAGCATCACACCCAATCTTTCTAAAGAAGCGACGGAGCTTAGATTTAAAAGAAAGCCACGAAGCTAGCGACGGAGGCAGGTTGTGAAGATGTCTTTCCACAAACCGAACGAACATTCCCTTGTATCTATCGATGTCAAGCAGAGAAACGTTCAGGAACCAATTGTCCGAAATAGTACCTGCAGAGGAGGCAGGGAATGGAGGGTTCCAGGACCACTTGATGGCACTGTGGTCTGAAAAGGAGCACGGAATGACCTCCATGGAACCAGGGGCACCAGCGAAAGTGGCGTCTACTAGAAAAAGGTCCAACCTTGATGACACAGAGGGCCCTCGATGAAAGGTGGACCCCTATTGGTTGGAATGGGAAGAAGACGCCCACAGATCGAATAGTCCATTCCGCTGGCACAGCTGGTAGATGTACCCAGACGAAAAGATGTTGTTTTCATCCGGATGGCAATTAAAGTCCCCAGCAACCACTGCAGGCAAGGACGAGCACAGGTAAAAATCCAGATCTTCAAAGAATGTCCGTTTCTCTGCTGATAAACACGGGGCGTACACATTAAGCAATCGGAATTTGAGACCAGATAGCAGGAGGTCCAAAGAAATTACCCTGCACTCACAGTCAAAGACGCAGTTCGACACCACAATGGAGGGGTTGAAGATGATGGTAGCAACCCCCTGTCCATGTGGCGAAGATGAGTTGATGAAGAACTGCGCAGATGGATATTGACTGCGAAGGCCAGGTAGGTTAGCAAGCTGCTGCGAAGCAGCCAGCTTAACCTCTTGAAGAAGTAGAATATCTGGCCTGTACAGGGCAACAAATGATGACAAAACCGATTGCTTGAAAGACGAACCAAGGGAACGAACGTTTAGGGAAAAGACCTTCACTGCGAATTTAGGCTGACGGGGGCTGACCTGTATCTGAAGGAGTCTTATGCCTCACAGATGGCGGAGGAGGCATAGATGTCTTCCTTCTAGGGGAGCGAGCACGTCCTGAAGAGGAAGAGGAGCTGCGATGATGACGGTCTACGCAGCTGTCTCGTTCAGATGATTAGGACATAGAAATCCCGTCCCTCTTGCTACGATGTCGTCGGGCCTTTTTCTTGCGAGGGCTTTTAGGCGCCGCAAGAAGATCCCGCTGAGCAGACGTTGATGGCTTGGTAGTCCCAGCAGAAGATGAAATTTTACCAGGCATGGTCGCACAGGCGATTCGAAGAGGCTGCGAAGCCGATGAAAGAGCAGGTGGAGGAAGAGCTGGAAACTCCACCACATCAAACACCGACTCGGAGCACAACGAATCGTCTAAGATGACTTCAGCAGATTGACAGTCCTCCAGCATTGGGGAAACATCAGGCGAAGGTACACGTGGGGAAACAGACTCCTGTACCATACTAGGCCGAGGAGGGGGAGTCGGCATCTCCTTCCCAGGAATCGTAGGACGAGGTGACGATGGTGGAGTCGTCTTCGAAATCCTCGGAGAAGAAGGAGGCGACGATGGTGGGGTCGCCTTCGACTTCCTCGGTGATGAAGAAGGCGTTGACGGTGGGGCCAACTTCGATATCCCCAATGAAGGAGGAGGTGACGACAACGATGGGGTCGTCTTCGATGTCCTAGGTTGTGGACGAGGCGCTGTCGCTCTGCATGGCTCACTTGATTTAGCCGGTGAAGTCATCTTTCCTGGTTGCTGGGACAACATTCCTTGAGGCGATGGCGTTGGGGCTGCTGATAAGGCATCTGACCTCTCCTGGCACTGATGAAACTTGTACACGGTCTTGTGGCAATAATCACATTTCCGTAGAAGAGGACAGTCTTTACGAAGATGGGAAGTCTTTTTGCAGTACCAGCAGCACTGCCTCTGACCCTTGTAAGATACGGAGACGTTGATTCCGCGCATCACAAGGTTTTTAGGAATGTCTTTATGTAGCTCCATGAAGACTACGATGTCGCCCGTCATCTGAAGAGGAGAATCTGGGTGCAGGGGGTACGTAACCCTACGTACTACCCCATAATCCGACATGTAGTCTCGGAGATACTTTTCAGCCATCAACGGCGATGCATCCCGGATAAGAACAGGAACGTATCCGGGTTCGGCGTAACTCAGGTGGACGGTGGTTTGCCCAACCTTGATAAACTCTGCATCGACGATTCGGTCTGCTACATTCTGTTGCCTGCAGAGCATCTTCGACTCAGTCGGAGAGAGCCTCTGCAGAACAGTCACAGCGGGGTGACCCGACGAGAGAACCGGAGGTATACGCGTTTTTGCGTATAGCTCCTTCATAAACATGCCGACGGCGAAGGGGCCGTCGGCAATCATATCAACCATGCGATCCATGGTTGATATCAAAAGTCACAAAGAGCTCGGGGGGGGGGGTGAAACCTCCCCCGGGGTTGCCAGGGGGAGGATCACAGAGTCACACAATTATTCTCGCACGCGCTAGATGTAGAGTTGCGGCGAGAATAATTACAAAGTTCAAAGTTCACAAAGTCACTCACAGAAGATCGACGGGCCGATCTCAGGCTCCGCCGGGGCTCATAGACGCTCACCTATCTTATGTGGTTTCCTTTGGGTTCCTAAGGCTCTCTCCTGGCTGTCTTCTGCCGTGAGTTTTTATAGGCCGGTCTGCTTTGCCTACGTTGAATAAATTTATTCTGTTGAATAAATTTATTTTCGGCGAATGAGCGTCCTCCAGCATTCCTCCTGCGTTGTTGGGCGCTTCGAAAAATCTTCGAAGGAGGAGAGAAGTGGCTGACGTCATTCTCCACCCAACACGATGCTGACCCCGCTCGATGTTGCTTAACTTCGTCTCTGGGCTTCGTCTGCTTCTCGCTTTTGTCAGATGGCTTCCTCTTCTTCGTATGATGATGCGAAGACCTTGATAAGCGATCTGACACTTTGATGGTCATATTTCTGAAAACAGAATTTGAAAAAGTTAATCCGTTTTCAAGTTATCGTGCAAACAGCGGACGAATGGATGGCTGGATGGCCGGATGGACAGATAAACGTACAGACCAAGATCGCATTCTTAAAGTAGCTTTTATGCTAAAGCTCCTAATAAATGGTAATTAAAAGGTATTTAACAAACAATTGTTTAAATTGCGTAACTGTGACGTCAGCAGTCACGTGAACAACATCTGGTATCCAGTGGGAATGGAATGTGCAGGGGTGGGGCTAGTGGGAATGGAATGTGACAGCGGCGCCTTTGATCTTTTGCACGCTTGTGGGTGTGGCCAGGTGGAAAACAATGGGACACCCCCTCCACATTCCATTCCCAATGTACACGGGGGTCTTCTGCTACTATTGAAGCAAACGATTAGCTACTAGCTGTTGTTAAAATTTGCCGAACACATTAACATTTAATCATAAAAGACTAAGTAATTACAAGCCATATCTTAGTATTAAAAGTTCCAATGAACCATAATAGTTTTACTATATCCAGGTTCATTTGAACCAATTTCGACTATCATTAATTTGACGTTATAATCATGCTTGACACATCATTCCAAGTCGTTTGATATATTACATGCCATATTTTAGCATTGAAAGTTTCCAATGGTTCAATAATGTTATCATTAAAACATGCATCATGGAACCAATTTCGACTATCATTAATTATAGGATATATTCATTTACTACACTTCATTCCAAGTTGTTTGATATATTACTTGATATATCTTAGCATTGAAAGTTCCAATGAACCATAATGGTTCCACTAAACCAGCTGCCCTTGAACCAGTTTCGATTATAACAAAATAAAAAACCAAATTACCTTAACTGTGGATAAATAACATCAATGGTAACACAATGAGCCAAAACCGCTTTACCATAACAAAATATTTATTACGCCTGGATATGTATTTCGGACGCTACGCGTCCATTTTTCAAAAAGACTGAATGTTACATCGACAATCGAACAGTGAAGTATACATTTAATAGGATGGGACGATAGCAGCGCTTTCACAAAGCTCATCCAACCAGAATAAACTCCAAATGAAATACACTGAGGTAGTCAAGAAGCCTAAAGAACCCAAGCGGTCTTCCATATTATACAAAAAAGAAAATAATATTGACGATTGTCAGAAACAAAAAACAAACGAAATAAAAAGTACAAGGAGAAAGAAGATTATCACATCTTCCAGTAGTCTGGGAAAGAGACGTTGCTAATATCTTCAAAATTGATGTCAAGAACGTGCCTCGGTCTACGATACTTCGTATGCCAGTTCATATTCATTGAGTTCTTCAGTATCCCTTTCACAAGCTTATTGTCGTGAGTCTTCATCTTCTGTATCATAATCAAAAGGAGATCCTGTATAAACTTTCCGATATGGGCCATGTTTAAATCCAAGTGGATGGATTGGTTTTTCACCGTCCTTCTGTCCAGCTGGGCAATGGTCCTCAGGGTTTTAGCATTCTGGAATGACTGTAGTTCACTCCATCTGGTTTTACAGATAGTCGCCCACGCAGGCATGCCATAGAGGAGTATGGTCCGGATAATCGATTTGTACAGAAGTAGCTTGTTGTCAATGCTAAGGGCGCTGTTGCGACCCATGAGAGCTATGATACTGTCCTTAGCCCTCTTCGCTTTATTCGGAGCATAGGACATATACTGGTTCCATGAGAGTCTTGAGTCAATGATAACTCCCAGGTACTTGTAGTTGTCCACCCAGTCCAGTTTCTTATTGAACAGAACAAGAGAATCTGGGGCGTGCTTGAGCTTCCTATTGAGGTACAAAGCCTTGCACTTTCCGACGTTAAGGTTCAACTTCCAGCAGTTAAACCAGTCTTCGAACTGCTTCAAGGCGCACTGCAGCCGAGTGATGACGTGAGCCGGCTGGTGTGCCCATGTCACAATGGCAGGGTCATCCGCATAAAAGTACAGATTACAATTATCGGGTTTCGGGAAATCATGTACAAAGTAATTAAATAGCACAGGCCCGAGGACAGAACCCTGAGGGACACCGGCCTTTACAACACGGGGTGTGGAAAGATTTTCTCCAACTTTGGCTTGATAGGATCTGCCGTCAAGAAAGGATTTCACCATCAAAATCAAATCGGCAGGGAACCCGTCTCTAATC
>JAHWFO010065352.1:121326-139045 GCA_023313115.1 Rhysida immarginata
GGGGGGGGGGAGCAACTGCTCGCCTGAAAGTCGGCGTACCCTGACACGACCATCGACATGATGAATAAGTCATGATTCATCCAACCAGGCAACTCTCTTCCACTTATCCATGGTCCACTGTAGGCGTAGTAGTTGACAATGACGCTTGGTCAACAGAGGCACACGAGTGGGACGTCTGCTCCGCAGTCCCATATCCAACAGTGTCCGCTGAACTGTCTGTTACGAAACACTTGCACTTGGACCTGTATTGTATTGGACTGTCAGCTGAGCCACTGTTTGGCGCCGATTCTGCTTTACCAAGCGGGACAGTCTCCGACGTCCTTTTTCTTTGATGACGCGTCTACTGCTGGATTCACCGTCGTTCATCCAGTTTGCATAAATACAGAGTGACCCAAAAAAACGGGAATTTTTTAACAATCCAATAAAACTAAGAGTAATGGAAGAAAAACATTTCATTCCTAGTAACTGAAACCTGTATACTTGCCATTTACGAAACATTAATCGAATTTATCATTTTTTATGGCGTCCTCCTGTACGAATGCATTCTTGAAATCTGCTGTTGAGATTCCTCATTGACCCCTGCAACATTTCAGCCGGGATACTGTGAATTTCATCCTGAATTCTCTGTTTTAACTCATCCAGAGTTCTTGGTCGAGTCGTGTACATTTACTCTTGAGATAGCCCTACGAGAAAAAATCACAAACGGACAAATCTGGCGATCTAGGAGGCCAGGGAACATTACCGAATCTTGAGATCGCACGGTTAAAAACATTTTTATGGCTAACGGCACGCTGTTGCCCGTTCCACTGACCCATGGTTACTAAAATGGCAAAGTGTTTACTTGCTCAAGGTCACTGTCCCACAGTGCTGCCACCTGCTCGAGGCTGCCACTACGCATTTCAAATATTCCCGTTTTGTTGGGTCACCCTGTACTAACAACGGCAGATCTTTAACAACCTATCAGTCGTGCAGTTTCGGAGATATCGTTCAGAGTCTTCGGGCCATTACAATCTGCCCTCTATCAAATTCGCTTAGATCAGCAGCCTATCCCATCACTCGCAGAATTAAGAGCAAGACTGATTCTTTACCTTCTCCAGCAGCAGTTAAATACCATTCCCAGTTAGTTAAGTGTCCTCCACGTCATCCAGACGAGTTCATTCACCAATGTGGTGATGGTCATAACGTTTGGCTCTTCAGTGTAGTAAAGAATTGCAGAGCAAAATGAGGCGGATGGAATGACAGCATGGGTGCCCACGCAATTTTTCTAAGGGGAGGGGGAGGGCAAAGGCAAAATTGCCATAAATATCAAAGATAAATTTTCCGTCCCCTCCCCCCCTCTCCAGCAGACACCCATGAAGAGCAATCGTATTTTCTGAAGCAGGAACTGGCGAATAATGAACGATGTAACCTGGGAGATTTTAATGGTAGAGAATCAATTGGAGGATAAACCAGTTGAAAATGCGTGGTATTGCATTATCTTAACGATGCTAATTAAAAGCATCGTTATTGTATGCGAAGGCAGCGTTCCGTCGCCAATTTTTTTTCGAAATTTTTGATTTTGACTTCAGACCCGGATAGTGCATCAAAAACGAACGAAAGTTATATATGCCACACGTATAGTATCTATTGGGGAACATGACCAAAATGGTAGTTAAAGTTAAACATTTTGGTTCTTCGAGCCAATTGAGCAAATGCCGATTCAATTAGCATCTTCTTACTTTTGTTCAAATTGTAGTTGACATTAATAAAGTATTTTTTTATACATTACAATCCCTAAAAACAAACTGCTCGGTAGCCGAGATAGCTGGGGCTCTAAGCTTTCCTGTTCTCGAATTCCGCCGTGAGCATGGGCGTTTGTGCTTGTCCCAGGAATGCGTAAAAAATAGCCATATAGAATGCTTAAATCTGGAACCGGTCTCACAATTTCAGGCTTGTGTTATAAGCATTAGGCATGTGAAAGGGTGAAAAAATGGCCTAAATGTTCACCTGTCCAAAAACAAAGAATCAACAGTAGCGGTACAAGGTTCCCAGCACCCAGAAGCAAAGATAGTTTTGGCGCCCCCATCTTAATTAACAGCCATTATACGCCAAAAGGAATTTGCGCGGGACAACTGCACTCCTTATGCTATGCAACGGCGAACAAACCATCGACGAAAACTTATGCCTTTTGATATAAATATAGAATTTATATATGATTTTAAGGTAAAATTTTTATGTAGCCAGATAAAGATAAAGAAAACATTTGTAATTTGATTACATCATTTAATCTTCAAATCTTACTTTAGGAGAAGGAATACAGTTGCCAAATATTTCCAAGAAGAGAGGATCCAACTGTACCGATTTCTTAAAATCTTCAAAGCTTATTCTTCCATCGTGATCAAAATCCTCCCAAAAAAATCATTAATTACTCAAATAAATAAATAAGTAAATATATAAATAAAATTGTTAATGTATAAAAAAACTAATATCATTTTTTTAAAAAATTTACTTCCTCTAATAACGACATTTTAAAGTGAGCAATTTAACTTTAACGAAATAACTGAAAAACACAGCATGCGGAACAAAAGAATAATAAAAATAATGATAAACAAAATAGGGATACCATTTTTTTCAACACTAACTCAACCAGATCTCGTACACCTTCATCGGGATCTTCGTCAGGAGGTTGCTAGGAATAAAATGGATCGGACATAAAAGACTAAATAATTATAAATATCGAATGGAAAAAAATATTAATTCTATCTTTTAGCAATCTGAAAATAAATATAAAAATGATCTTATAAATGATATGATAGTGCGCTTAAGTTCATTATACAAGATTCCAGAAGATACTAGAAAAAAATTCTGGCAATGGTGCAAAAAAAAGCGATCTGAAAACTATGTAAACCAGTTCAGAGAAACTGCCACCTTTAGAACAGTTCCAAAACTTCAATGAACCCTGTGGACATTCTTCAAATTATTTTATTACTTAATGTACATTTCGGTTACCGTGTAACCATCGTTCAGCAGCAGAATACAATGGTTGAACGAAATGTACAAACAGTAACGATGGTTATTCTGCTGCTGAACGATGGTTACAAGGTAACCGAAATGTACGTACATCCAGTAAATATAAAATAGTTGTGGACAAAAGGTCTGTTTATCATAATTTGAAACCAACAGTTGTTATACCGAAACTAAGCTCAATAGGCAAGTAATATTAAAATTAAAAAAAGCTACATGAGAAAACCATAAAGAACATAATGACAGCAACCTAAAAAGAATATGCGATTCAAATGAAAAATAATTTTATTAAAATTAACTTAAAAGTTTTCCTATATTCTTCTTTTGATTAAAAATTAGATTATCCTTGTTAAAGATAAACTGCAATCAAAGAATAATGTATTGTAAATTTGGGAATTAACTAATTTCATTAGATAGATCAAAACGTAATCCATCGTTTTAACGAGTAATTAGAAGATTGGTTTAATGGGTTTAAAAAAATATATTTATTATTTAATCAAATTAATACAATAAAACTTTTAAGGAAAACAGACACTTTTTTTTCTTTGCATCTTAATGGAATAAATGTGCAAATGAAATATTTAAAACAAAAAGTCTTACTTTGGCAATACACGATTTCAATAAATGGAACATTTCATCTCGGCCAAATACTTGATCACCGCTGAGATTATACACGTTAAAACAAACTGAATAAGCAAAACAATAAGGGGAAAAACTATGAAATTGAATGAACACGTATTTTCTTTATTCATTAGTGTTTGTGAGTTAGAGGTTCTTATTTTCTTTATAAACTGAATAAGAACGTAAAGCGCAGTGTAGATACTGCTAAGGGTGTGCATAATAATCCCCTCTAATTTTTTGAGAGTTGCGCGGTCCAAAATCAACTGAGGGTAAAAAGAAATTCAAACAAAAACAAGGCCAATTTCGATAATTTTTAGATAATGTTAATTTTTATTATGTTAATATATTAATTGTGAATACACAGGAAATTTCTTTGTGCAATTTATTTCAACGCCATTAAAATTAGTGCGCAACTGCGCAGCTTAGGAAACTATGGTTTTCAACTGTCATTTCCTTTTAACTATTCAATGCATAAAGATAAAGCATTGATTAAGGGCTTAGAAATACTTCTATGTCTTAAGGTTTTTTTAAAAGCAAAATGTTGCAAGAGATGGTGATTACAGAGCAGAAGGTTAGAATGGTGAAATGGATTGTAGTCCTGCTGCTATTCAGAATAAATTTTCAAAGACTATTATCTCGAAATTTGTGCAAAGATATTCGAGGAATCAGATGTCGTTGGTGATCAAAAAACTTGTTTACCAAAATGTCATTAACAAAGTGAATAAGCTTAAGCCCTACATCAGAAATCGAAGAAAATCAAAACATTGCACCTCCTTAGAATTAAATTTCCCCTCGGCATCTGTTAAGAAAGTTCTTGAGAGGTTTTTGAAGTTTAAATCATAGAAAATACAGGTGGTGCAAAAGCTGGAGGCTAATTGCTACAATCAACAGGTAACTATTTACAAATGCGTTGGCGTTGATTAACCAGAACCCACAGTAGCTAAACTACGGAACTTTTTTTTCTGAAAAGCTACATTTAGTACAAGCTGGAGAGTGAATAAACATAACTGCCACATTTAAGGACGAGAAAATCTGGTGGAATACGAACGAGAGGGCCCAAAGATTTTTGTTTGGTCTATTTTAGGTCGGCCAAGGCACCATTGGGCCCTTTTTTCTTCGATAAGTAAACTGCAACAGACCAGATTATGATCTTGAAGTCGGAATTTCGTGGAAGGGTAATCTAATAAGACCAACCATCTTTCCACAAGGATGTTTCGAACATTTCTTGACAGACATTGCAGCAAACATGACTATCAGTTGACAGGAGGGGGAGGTTTGAGAGGGGCTCAGATATGAAGTAATTATATTATTATGAATCGCTAGTAACTCACCCAGCATTACACTGATTGCTAATGGTCATGCTTATCGACATTTCCAGAAAAGATGGATGGGATGTGCTTATCGACATTGCTTGAATACTTCACTCAACCGACCTCACACTTTAGATTTTTATATGTCAGGACATGTTAAATCAAATGTCTACGTTAAAAACTCAGGAATTTAATGAAATAAACCAAAGAACAACCAACGATATTGAACGTATCCCCGTGCAACTGGTATTGAAGTTATAGAGCATTTTCAGAAAAGGCTTCCACTAACAAGCTGTACAAATACAAACTTAAGATATTGAAGAGAAGTTTAAGTCCAGTCTATGCTTTATCTTTGTGTTCAAAAATTATAAGAAAATGAAAGTAATTAAAAACTTTATGGTCACACAAAATATATAAATATTAGAAATATTCGTTCTCAAGAACAGCATTTTTAAAAATAAAATCCTTTCACATAATCTTAGAAATTTCAAATACACTGATGAGCCATTACATTATGACCACCTGGTTTAATACGACATGGGACCATCTTTTGGCAGAACCACGGACATGCAGTGAGGCATTGACTCGACAAGGTGCTGATAGGTAGTTTGAGATATCTGGTATCAGGCGCTTATCAGCTTGTCCTCCAGTTCCCATACATTGCGAGGTCGTATCCGTCCAACTGAGCATTCGGGTATCAAAATTTCTGTTGAAAATTTGCGTACCCACACTCGACTCCCTGGACCAGGGAACTTTCGTCCAGTCCTCTATAGTCAAATTGCTGTGGTCCCTTGCCCGGCGTAGGTGCAGTTGGCGATGGCGTGCCATAACCGTAAGGACTCGCCTGGGGCGACGGCTACGCAGCAGTGCTGGGCGATTATCATTTTTTGATAAACGAATATAAGAATTACTCGATTAATAATCGATTTTATTAAAATTTTCTCTTTTTTTTTGGTATTGGCATGGTAGCTGGCAAATTAGCATTTGTCTACATTTACAAGTTATTCGTTATAACTACAAAAAAAAAAAAAAAAAAAAATGAGTTGTAATGAGTTACCATTGCCCCAAAATTATTTGGCATAATGAAACACCAATAAAAATAGTAATTTGGAGTAATTTTTAAGTATTAAAAAGCAATATATGTGAATGGGCTGAATTTTTTTAGTAAGTAAACCTTTCTTAGGGTACATAAACTATTTATTTTAATTTATTAACAAATATTGTATAAGCACATAAACAGGGTGATTACAAAAGAACTTCACACTTTTAAAAATTTATTACATCAAAGCTATTCAGAATATAGACACACCACATACGGATTCTTAAAGAAAAACTCTTGTAGTTTATTGTGACACAGTTAAAGATGTTCAATATGTCCCCATATAGTCGAATTCGTCCCAAACCCGCATTAACAAGTCTCCATCAATCCCACGTATCGCTACCGTAATGCGTTCTTTCAGCTCGTCTAGGTCACGGGGAAGGGGTAGGGTGAAGACCTTGTCCTTTACACATCCCCATAAAAAGAAATCACAAGGTGTGAGGTCGGGGCTCCGCGGTGGCCACTTTTAAAGTTCCAGGTTATTGTTTGCTCGACCAATCCACCGCTGTGGGAGAGTTGTATCACCCTCAAGTTACGTAATGCTACGTGTAACAATAAACTTCCAGAGTTTTTAAATAACAATCCGTGTGTGGTGTATCTATATTCTGAATAGCTTTGATGTAATAAATTTTTAAAAGTGTGAAGTTCTTTTGTAATCACCCTGTATTTGACACGTAAAAGTTGGTTCATTTAAAGTATACAACTTTATTTGTTAAATTTCCACACTGTATTCCCTTCTTATAAATTTTAAGCGTTCAGTAATTTTTCGTAACCCACGGAAGACATTACAAGTAGTTTTTCAACACGTCTGGAATCCAAACCGTTTCTTTTCTTCGTGATTGTTGCTCCGGCTTTGGAAAACAATGGGACGGATGTGGCTGGTGGAACAAGGTATTTCAAAGATACGTTTGATACAGCTGGCGAAAAAGCTGCAATTCGTGCCATTTCTTTTCTTTAGTGTCTAAAAGCCGAAAAATATCAGGAAAAAAAATACGAAAATCGGTTTGGTTAAAAGCTGATGCTTTACCAACAAACCAATAAAAAATTTTCTTGTTTTCTTATTAATCGACGGTAATCGAAGTCTAAAGCAATAAACTCGAGTACTCGATTACCAAAATTTATCGATTACTCGAGTTTAAACGATTAATCGCCCAGCACTACTACGCAGGCCCTCCACTGAACGCTATGCTGAACTGAACTGTGCGCTGAGACACCTTGTCTGGGTCAGCACTGTTGTAGCTGCTGGTGATTTGGACTACTGTAGCCCTTCCTTCACAATCAAATGGGATTAATCTTCACGCCCTTCTGGAATCAATGCACGGTGGACTCGTCGTTTCTCCATCCGTACACCATTTTTGATAAGTATTCACAATGACTGCACGTGAACAGCCCACAAGATGCAGAAGCCGAACACTCTACATTCAGAAACTCATGATTTGCCCTTTGTCGAAGCCTTTTGCTGCTTTTTCCATGCTGCAGCCGAACACTACATTCAGAAACTCTGTTCACTGACAGTTTATATACGGCGGTATGAGCCGCGTTTGAGCCGTCCATTTGTCTTAGGGCGAGCTCATTACTCTAAGTTGGAGATGGTCATAATTTAATGCCTCATCAGTACATGTAGTAGGTTTCTAAACTTTGAATGATAAGTATGGCAATATCGATTAAATAAGAAAATTAAATATTAACTTACACAATGTTTTTTCTTGAACAGTCCCCATTAGAAGTATAGACATTCCAAGGATAAATTCATCCAAATTTAATAGTGAATCGTTATCTTTATCGAAAACTTTAAAAACTGCAAAAATAAACATCATAAATTCATAATAATCCAAACGAAATATAAAATGCATTTGATAATAATTATCCACGCACTTCTATCTAGAAGTAAATCTTCTGTCAGGCTAAAATGTTTATGCAATAGATCTCGAAATTTCAATCTGTCTAATCTGTCGGGTTTGTCTTTTGTGCAGTGGTTAAAAAAAATATTGGCCAACGCAGTAACTTGATCAACTGTAACTGCAGGGATTTATCGATATCATTAATTTCTTACCAAATAATGAATCCTGAAATTATGTTTTAACAATATTATTACAATGAGATTTTTCCGACAAAAAAAGAGCAATTTTTTTTGGAATTTTCTTTAAAATAAACTGGCCGTCTTCTTCCATTTCTATTTCAGTTATAATTGATATTCCATTATTTTGAAAATCTATTACATTTCCATTTCCATTTAATAATTATTTTACGATTGTGAAATAAAGTAAATTTGGCTTCGTTTATGCAAGGGAAAAAGGAAGCCATTTGTTTATATTCGTTTCCATGGTCACGGAACAATACAGAAATGCATTCGTTTATATTCGTATCTCATGAGTCAAATTTCAATTGCCATCTGGTGGCTAGATGGGAACTTATAAGATCGAAACCACGACCTGCGATATCTTTGAAGATAAAGCAGGCCGCGATCGAAATAAAGGAGAAAAGAAGAACTACAAATCAGATAATACTGCTGAGAAAAATCAAACGGTTTATTGCTAAAACCACGCTATATCTACTATAGATCTCATTTTTTTTTTCTTTTTTTACTATAGCAATGGTAATATAAGTTGATCAGATTTTTCAGTTCGAAGATCGGGATATTTAGAAGACTCAGATATTCTGAATAGAATTCTTGGACCTTTAAAACAGTAGACTAACCCAACCCCGTCTCTTTAAATTTGTGTAATCAGCTAGTTTCCCCTAAAGAGGGAGATGAGAGCTGCACCTGGCTGACTGACTGATTGAGATCGGGATACTGTATTAAAAGGAGGAGGAGGAGGAGGAGGAGGAGGAGAAGGCAAAAAAGTTTTCTTTCCTAGTTTTCTTCAACAGTCCTTTTCTTCCTATGCAGGCACTTCCACACCATATTTCCTTTTTATCATTCTAAATTATAAAAATTTTCATTATGTTGGATTAAAAAATTATCTTTTATGTTGGATGCATTGAGTCTGGATTGAAAAAGAATCGCGATTTGACAGTATCCTAATTAAACAATCTGTGACGAGAACTTCAACGGATCACATCAGACACATTTGTGCCATATCAGTGTCGATAAATGTATACAGGGTGAGTCACAATTAGTGTAACAACTTCGGCATTTTGTTGGGAAATCAGGTTGAGTAAAAAAAATGCCATATTAACGTTGATCATGTTCCAATTAGGTATAGAATTCAGACAGATCAGTTTTCTCAATTTAGTAGCAAATCCGTACATATAGTAACTATTAAAAATGCAAAATCCAATTGACAATCATTGATATTATTCCAACGGATAATTGATGCGCCCAATCAAATTAGCAATAACGACTTCATAGTTAATGAAGAATCCACTTGACCACAAAAAAATTGACAAAAAGTTGGCACAGATCTACATTTCGATCACAAGGTGATCATCAGTCATTATGCAAAGATTTTCCAATTCAAAACAGAATATAAGAGGAGATATCAGAAAGTAACGCCATTTATTTTTTTTCAAAGAAAATTACAAAACATACAGGTAAACACCAAAGTGCAGCTGAAGCTACATGTCTTTATCTACTTTTCCACATAGGCACCTTGACGAATTAGGCATTTATCTCAACGCTGCACCGCTCAGAGACTTCGTCGACTGTGAATACAGCCAATGGCAACGGCAGAGTTGAAGGAGAAACTTTGAATTTTTTGCGAACCGGAGAATGTGGATGTTTCCACACCATGCTTGCAGTTTTAGGCTCAGGTGTGAAGTGCAAGACTCAGGACTCATCTCCAGTTTGTTCTGGTGTCAGAGCTTTTGGAATCCAACACGAACAGACTTTGCGGTATCCAAGCTTCTCATGCACCATATCCCATGCAGATCCTTATGATATGTGAAACGTTTCATTTCTTTCAAGAAAATGCGACGGTTTTCTCTGTTTGTGTTGTTAATCTCCTCGATGTAGGCCGCCCAGAACGCTGTTTATCGGCAAGGCCAACAGTTAGCCGTTAACTCTTCTTTCCCAAAACATTTTATACCATTTTGTTGATTCATTTTTATATCACAGACTTTCAGGGGCTATCCTAATTCAAGTGACCTTTTTTCCATGATCGACGATGCTCGATTTGAAAGCCGGAGGCTGTAGCAGGCTTCATTGCAGAGCACTGTCGGATAAATCTGACCATAACTCCTTTACTGCTTTCCATAAGCCACCCACGGTTCGATGTCACCTGTCACAATATCCCCGTTTCAAAACACCAAAACCACAGAAAACCATTGGCGACGCATCGGGTGATTTGACGGTATGTCCGTAAATGGCAAAGCGCCAAATTCGGTTTCCTGGTCCATACTGGTCATGTAGGCAACCGTTGACTTAGCCATATGACTGGACGCTTTGTCTTGGTGGATCCACACATGTCTACCTATACAGCACACTGATGTCTATAAGACGTTCTAAGAACATCCTTGACAGGACATTCAGGTCGTCTTTAAAACGTCCCATGAATATCCAAAATGTGTCCTAATTAGGTTATACATGTCCCACCCTACGATCGTCTCTAAGACGTCTTATCCCGACAATGTTAGGCTGTCATGTGGACGTCTCCAGTACTTTATTCGGACATTCTGAAAAGGTCCATAAGACGTCTTAGCCAACCTGATGCCGTCCTACGACTGTCTCTAGTACTTTTTTCTGACATTCTGAGGAAGGCCACAGAATGTTCTGAGATCTATAAAATTTGACAGTGAAAATTTCAAATTTGTAATATTATGATGATTGTTCGTATATTGCATAAATATAAATATAATTAATAAGTAGCAATAATTTTTATTTATAGTGCAGTGGCTTACTTCTTACATAGAATACGATAAAATTTCTTTTTCATGTACGTAACGAATTATGTTTAAATTTAGGATTAAAGCGTGAGAAATTCTTAAGCAACTTTATAATACAAGAATATATTTCATCGGAATTTTTATTTAATTATTTTTAAAATACATCCCGTTTGTTTTAAAATTTATTAAAGTTGCATTTGGCGATCTTCAATATCGCCATATGGCGATATCTCGTTTTGTTCTAAAAAATATTAAAAAAAACAAAATAAGTTTACTGCTTACTCTCTCTTTAAACACTAACCAAATTGGAGAAATAGTAAAGATACAAACCTCTTTTTTTTTTTCTTGTACTGAATCCTATCCGATGCATGTTTCAAAATCAAATGAAAAAATAATATACTTAAAAAAAAAGTATAGTATTGCTCTCAATGAGTATTCCACCGGAGCACATGCTCATACAAAGGACTTCTTTTTCTTGAGAAGCTCAAAACGATCTTCTTTCTTCTCCCAAAGTCATTTACGGTAACCTATAGTTTATGATTCCCACGAGGTTAACAACCCTGAACTATATTAGCCACTCATTAAAAAGACATAAACTTAAATGTTTACTTTGGCAGTGGCGCCTGCAGGGAGGTTTCCCGGTTGCACAGAAACCCCCTTTGCTGATTTAAGGGGCACTAAATTATCCCCTTTTTGGTCTTAATCGAATTTTAAAATTCTAAAATATTTACAATACCGTATTAAAATTAAATTAAAATATTAAAATAGCTTACGATATCAAAACTAAGCTAGAAACTGGTGAAAATGGAACTTTAGTGTCGTGACATTTTAGTACTTTTCCATTGGCGAGTTCGCTTGCAATATACCGTGTGTTTCAAAAGTTCCCGAACTGCCCCTTGTGGATGTAGCGAAAGCCTAACCTATGGCAGCAGGAGTAATGTTCGGCCAACCACTAAAATAAACCATGTGTATAAAATCAGTTTCACATAGTGGTAAAGTTTCTCAAATGTGTTTATTTTATTTTTACATTCCCAAAGGAAACGGTACATGTAGGTTGCACCAAAGGAGAACAATCTCTACTCGTTCTTGCATACTGTATTTCATTTGTTTCTTTTCACGCAATAAACGCTTTTTAAACTGTAACTGTACCGGTATAAGCTTAATACCGTATACCATAGGTTTTATAAATAAAACTTCGCTGGCATCTGTCACTTTTTCTTGATGCAAGCATGTTGCAACCTTGAAGCACTCTGTGTTGACCAGTGATGTGTTAGAAGAACTAGATCAGCGACTTCACACATCTCCTAATGCTAGCGGCTGTCCCAAATTGAAGGTTGAATCTTCCCCTATTCAAAATGGCGGAAAGTGCCTCTCGGCCTATTGCATATGGTAGATTTCAAACATATTTAATCGAATAAAATTGGAATCGACATAATGAAATGAAATGTTTAATAAAATTTCACAAATGAATTAAAAATGTCTTAATACACCAAATAATTTTTAAATTAAAACAATTTTTATGTATGGCCTAATAACATTTTTAACATTAGCCTGATAACAATTTAGGACTAATTTAGACATAATTGTTGAAGTTTTTAAAATTTATGAAATTAATCAATTATATGTAATGTATAAAGGATTGAAAGATTGAATTTTTATTCAGTCGGTTTCCACTGTTGCCAGTTATAATTTTCACCGATGCTTAAACTGAATCCTTTTTAGTCAGCAGATGCCTTGATGCAGTTTTAAACCAAGAGCCCTTATGAGTGCGATACATACTCTTCTTTGCATATATGCTTCTGAAGATTGCGATACACAGTTTTTTTTACCCGCTCGATTCGTACAGTTATATGCAACGCAAGAATTTACCATATCTCAGCGGAAAACCAATAATTTATAATACATTATAATATATATCAATTTAGGGTTGCCACCTTCAGAGAGTTTCAAAACCGGAGAACCGGAAATTGGCAAACCGGAAGTCAATGTTTTAAGATTGAATACCGGAAATGGGCATTGTGTGATTAATGAAGTCACATTGGCTAAGGTCAAAAACTCTCACCGGTGAGAAGAGTTAGCGCTTGGTCGGTCAGAAATCCCGGTGAGAAAACAGTGACGTCATTTTAACGCGGTCAGAAACGCGAGTTAGTGCTGCTATGCCTAACCGGTTAGTCTCACCGTCCTCACCGAGAAAAAGACGGTTAGCTCAGTGAGAAATTACGTCATCATTCTCTCACCGGTGAGGGTTTTTGACCTTAGCCAATGATATAAATTGTATGTAAAATTACATGAAAAATATGTAAATGCTTACCATTTAAATTACAAGATTCAAATTAAAAATATATAATGTCACATTTTATTAAATTTGAACGTATATTTTGAATTCTCCCGACAACCTTCCAGTGAACTTAAATGTTTTGGGTGTCTAATATATTCATAAAAATCCATGCAGGTCATGTTATAATTTATTAACCTAGCTTAATCTTCAAAGTGACTTTCGAGCCCCACAGTTACGGCTGCAAAACCGGAGATTGGCTGTTTGAAACCAGAGACTGGAGAAATAAGGCAAAAACCGGAGACTCCGGCCCAAAACCGGAGAGATGGCAACCCTATATCAATTTCGAGTCGAGCCAATTCGCCTTACTGTAGCAGGCAACCTTCGTGCGTGAATCGTGAATCGTTTCTTCTTCTAAACAAAATGGCTTCTAATTTGGACGGAAACGGAAGTGCAAGACACCGATCTAGTCAAGGTTGTTAAAGGCTAAGGTCAAAAACTCTCACCGGTGAGAAGAGTTAGCGTTTGGTCGGTCAGAAATCCCGGTGAGAAAACTGTGACGTCATTTTAACGCGGTCAGAAACGCCAGTTAGTGCTGCTATGCCTAACCGGTTAGTCTCACCGTCCTCACCGAGAAAAAGACGGTTAGCCCAGTGAGAAATTACGTCATCATTCTCTCACCGGTGAGGGTTTTTGACCTTAGCCAAAAAGAAGGTGGCCTCTATCGGCCGATTTCTCTCAAAAACACTCGCATTGCCTTCTGGGATTGTGACGTCACTTGGAAGGTCGGCAGCAGGCGATCCGCCCCTGTTAACATAACAAAGCTGAGATGGCTGGAGTTCCATGTGCTTTTGCTAATAATAAACGCAATGATTTATTATTTTTAGTCCAATATTATAATATACAGAAGTGGATTTATTATATTTCCATGCATTTATTCTTCTCATGGCAATAGATACGAGCAAAATTTCATTAAATGAGCAAACCCCCCACCCCTTCTTATAATGAAAAAGAGCACACTCGTAACGAGCAGGAGAATTCCTGAGCAGATGTGCTCTTGATACGAGTGTTAAAACGCAAAAATCCAACAGATTGCACTACGAGAAAATCGAAAGTTAAGAGAAAATTCGAAACCTGAAAGAGAAGTTTAGAAAATAAAATATACAGAATACTTTTCGCTTTCATCTTCACCACCTTCACTCGTAGCAAGTAATTAAACCTGTTCAGTGGCTTCAGATTCATTTGAACTGTAAACCACGTTCGTAAAAACGACGAGGTTGGATACGCTTTCATTCTCAAATTGTAATATGAGCAAAGCGAATGTGCCTAGACTCAAACAGAAAGTAATCGGGTATGTAGGCATTACTTTTTTTTTTCCTATCATATTTTTACAACCATACAAGTATTGGCAGATGTTTAATGGTGTAATAGCATTAATGCTAAATGATTGAATACTGTAACAGGTTAATCGTTGAAGAATTGCTTTGATGAGGTGGCAGTATTTGCTTTTGTATTTCAGTGCCAAATGTATATAAACAGACCTTTCATTTGTAATCTCTGGAATTTTAAACACATATTATTCCAATAAATTAATTATATAAAACCTAGGCATGTTTTTTTCATTTATATTGGTGATAGATAGTAGATTGGCTGGAAAATAAGGGTCCCCCGCTATTCCCTATAGTTTTCTATGGCGTTCGTCTGCTCCAACCTTCCAGTTGACGTCACACGTCAGCAGCCAATGACCATCGATCACCCCGACAGAGGCCACCTTCTCTTTAACAACCTTGCTTTGTAATAATCCTTGCTTCCACGTGATTATTCACGTGAGGGACAATAAAGAAAGGATATGACGATTTTCCAGAAAAAGGAAATGATGTTTGGAGACCGCGCAGCTTAGCAATCGAATTATTTACACGAGGAGTAGAGTGCGATAGAGGGATGGCAGGAAGCATGTATATATCCGAGTAAACAAATAAACGAGGTTTTATGGAGTTTTGGTTTCTCAAGTTTAATGCGATCACAGAGAGTCGAAATAAAACGAAGAAGGTACGAAATTGCATTTTCTTATTTTCTTATTCATAATATAATTGACATTTTTATGATTGTTTCCTGAGAAGTAGAATCATATAACTCTGACGCTTATATATAACTATCATGATCACAGCAGCAACACAATAAGAGTAAATATAAGTTATTATGCTCTTTCTCTTTTATGTCAAATGTTTTTATAAGCAGCATTACCAATTTAAAATTTGTACACTTTTATGGATCATGGGTTTCAATGGTTTTTTTTAATGGATCCTCCCCCCTCAAACCAAAATTGAAAAATTTATCACTCATAAATATATGTAACAATGTTGACATAATTAATGAAAATTAATCATATTGACTGTTTTTATGTTATTAATATTTATTTTAAGTGTTCCTTTAATACTGCTATTAAAGATAAACCATTTTTATTAATTAATTAATTAATTGTAAATACTTAATATTTAAAAGAATTAAGGTAAATTATATGGTCATACATATCTTTTATTAAAATGAAAGATAAAAGTATGGATAATTACTTAGCACTTATAAAAAATTCTAAATCGAATTCTTCAAATTAGAAAAAAATCTTGCTTTCCAGTGAAACAGACTGAACTCCTAGATTTTGTGGTTAAATGATATACTGCATTTGCCAGCATATAATATAAACTCCATTTTCTGATGGTAGTTTATAAAAAAAAAAATCGGTAGATTTATAATTTACTTTAATGAAAAGCAAAGTGCTGTTATATTCATATAATTGTTGTGTAAAACGAATTAATGCATGGAATACATGGAATATTAAAGTAGAAACGACAACAAAAAAATAAAATCCCAAGAGTAATATACTGTCTGTCTAAGAAAGATTGCGTGCTGTAACTTTAAAAATGTTTGTTTCCAAAAAAGGAGAACACAAACTTCAGGTAAAATATATATGTACAGTGGCACTTTCATATTAGTAAATGGTCCAATCGCTGTCATTGGGTGTGTTCATGATTGTCAGCGACAGTTGAGGTTTATGTCGGCACGAGTTGGCATTAGTCATGCAGCAGTTGTTAGGGCAAACTGTTCTTATTTGAACTCAAATCATGTGACTCGTTGACAACTGCTAGTGGATCACAGGACTCGGCCAGGGAAGAATTACAATCGTGATTCTTCCTCTTCCCTGATTCGACGATCACGTGGTTCAAAGGTTGTTTGAAATGTGAAGAAGAAGATTGTTTCTAATCATCGAGAAAAGAATCAGGCTGACTTCGCTTTTCATTAATGATATTTTTACAATAATGTTAGGTTATTTTGAGGATGACGTTGTAGAAGTGTCAAATTAAAAAATTATAGAAAATGAAGCAATATGGATATTAGAAGTGAAGCGCTGTGATAAATTTGCATTTGCTTGGATTAAAACAATAAATTTATGTACTGTTTTTTTAATATTTTTACTGTAATAACTAATTTTAATATTTTTACTGTAATAATACTAAATAAAAAATTATCGATAGAAAAGTATGATCTTAGATAAAAAAATTTATTATAATTATTAATCTTTTTTACATATTGGCTGACCCAAAAATTTTTTTCCTCTAAAATCGACTTAAAAACTCATGATTTGATAAGATACACTACATGATCAAAGGAGTTGGGACACCCCTGTGAACACTTACCGTAATTGTGGGATTGGACTGGGGCCGCTCATCAAGGTGGACGGAAACCTCAATGCTGATGGCTACAGGACCATTCTGGATAACGGGGCACTTCCAGCGCTGTGAGAACACTTCGGTGACGGGCCGTTCCTCTTCCAGCACGACAATGCGCCTTACCACAAAGCAAGATCCATATCCGACTGGTTTGACGAGATGCGGGTTGAAGAACTGGATTGGCCCGCCCAGAGTTTTGATCTCAACCCCATCGAACATATTTGGGACAAATTGGAATGACGTGTGAGATCCAGGATGGTTCGCCCTACATCTGTCCAGGAACTGACCACAACACTCCTCGAGGAATGGAGGTCAATACCTGTGGACCGTATACCATGTAGGATGGAGTCAGTGATAGCAGCTCGGGGTGATCCTACACACTACTGATTGAAGCTTTCTGCGGCTTTACAATAGAGTAACAGGTTTTCTAACTCCTTTGATCATGTAGTGTATCTTGAAATTTTGGGAAAAAAAGTTCCGTCTTTACACATGTGACCAATTTTGTGCAGCTAATTCCTACAGAAACGGCAATACATATTTAACACGCTTTAATATGCCTTCATAATTAGTTAAGCCTTTTAATAATAGTTTTTCTAAAAATGAGCAAAAGACTGTAGTGTTCATGCAAGCAATAAATTTATTCAAATAGTCATTTAATTAGACTTGTACGGACTCCTCTCATTGAGACGAACAATATTTGTAAATAAAATATTTGGTTTTGAATAACTATTTTTCAGTATACTTAAATATTAAAGTAGGTGTTATGATAAAATATATTAATTTAAAATAAATAAAAACTCCATTTAATTAAAAAAATATAAATAAAAATAAATAATAAAAACAATGAATAAAAGTCACCCAA
>JAHWFO010065353.1:10186-42510 GCA_023313115.1 Rhysida immarginata
CTATAGATATAAATGGTCATCGAGCTCCACTGAAAAATGAAGCTAAAATTTCCAACTCCCGATAGGGCGTTACTCAATTGAAAAATGGTGCAGCATGTACAATTGGCCCAACTGCGCCTGCAGTGCCGATCTCTCGGAAGATAGAAACTAAGTTTCATTTTCAGTTTCAATGAAATACCTCTGTCGTAGGTCATGGTCGGCCCTAGTGCGATGTACGCAGCACCTGGCGCGATCCGTTTTTCTTAACTTCTCGAAACAGTGAAAAATGTCGGAAGCTCGATGACCATTTATATCTATAGACCGTGATTTAAAGAAATGATATAGTGCTTTAATACTATGTAGTAAGTGGCGCCATCTCTTGGGATTTTTTAAACAATTGGATAAGGGGAAGAATTTTTTTATTAATTCTTTAATTCTTAATTATAAAGTATAATTATAGCCATTTCGCATCCCTAAATATTTATTAATGAACCTTTGCACCCTCTACAAGAAAAAAAAATTATGGCGAAATTAATTGTTAGGGGTTTTAATGTAAGAAGTTAAAAATTAAAAAATATATTTAGTATACAAGGATGTTCAATACTTTATACAATCACTTTTCCTCGCATCCCCATGATGTTTTTCGCATCCCTGGTTGGGAACCCCTGAGATGAATAATTTTTTTTGAAAATTCACCCAGGATTTAAAAATATTACAACATAAATATTAATATTTGAAAAGTCTAAATATTTAATATAGTAATGATTATTTTTTTTCAATGCAAAGGTTTAGAATTAATCTTTTTTTTCTGGCTCAGAACAAAATATTAAATTAGTTTTTAAATGACTGTACTGGCTCAAAACAAAACCATTTAAATAAATAAATATAGACTGGAGATGACCTCCAAACAAGATGTATTAATTTTTCTATCGAAAAATGGAAGGAAAAATTCTGCGACCTGGGTTCGAACCAGGAACTTTGACTTTCATGGCCGATGCCTCTACCAGTTGGGCTGTCCGGGTCTCTGCGATAGCCCAACTAGTAGAGGCATCGGTCATGATAGTCGAGGTTCCTCGTTGGAACCCAGGTCGCAGAATTTTTCCTTCCAAAACCAGTTTATTAAAGAACCAAATAATAATGTATGAATTATCTGTATATTCGCTAAATTTATAGTCTTATATGAATAAAATTGTGTATTTAGATTAAATTAATTAATTTAATTTATTATCAAAATATATTGATTTTCTAATATGGAATTACTATTTATGCATCTCTTTGAGCATACAATTTATCTTTTAAAACTCAAAAAAATATTTTTCTATTAATTGCTATAATCAAATATTCCAAGTTTTCTCTTATATATGTAATAAAATTTGGAAGACGTGTACGATTATTTTTATCACTCTTTTTGACATATTTTTCTCATTCTGGTTCAAGTGTGCATTGTGTGCTTGGTTGTTGATGTGTAAATCATGTTAGCACTGTTTGATGTTTGAATATTAACACACAATAAATATATTACAAAATGGAAATATATTCTTATTGTAAATTTTGCTTATTATTTGCCTTTTTTATTTGTTTGTGAAGGATATTTTATTTATAAATGTTTCATAAGCTATTTCAAATCCAATGGCAATGTTGATGTATTTTGCCGACAGGTAGCGACTGGCGTCCATTTCCAATATGAAGGAAGGAACGAAAGTAGCCATTGGAATCGCTTTCATTTTCGATCTCCTTAAAATTTTTCGCTTTCCCAGACGACAAAATTCTCTATATTCTTTTTCTTCGAATATTGGCAATAAAATATGAGATAAAATAAATTATTTGCGTAAATAAAATACGTAATTCTGATTTTATAATTAGTTCCAGAATTCAGAAAATTTGTTCCTACCTCGAATGTATAAAATCTATTGATATTAAGAAGATACTGATAAGCCTTCCCGGATTTGGTTTCAAATTATTTTTTTTAACCTTTGATATTGATTCTATACAAGATTGTCAAATAATTAGAGTAAAAAAACTCAATAATTAAACAAGTTGTTTGTATACAATCCTTTCATCTCACAGAAAAGCTAACATCTAATTATTTCAAAACCTTAATTGGATCAAAAATTAAAAGCCTCTATCTCTAACGTATTAAAATACCTAATGAACATAGCTGCTCTGCTTTAAAAAAATAGTATATATTTTGCAAAACTTAATATAACAGAATGATCAAGATAAACCTTCATTAAATTTTAATAAATAGCCGGACAGCTGTATTAAGACTTAAAATACAGGTCTTGTGCTGAAACCTTAGAGTTTATTTTGGCTTTCACTAAATCTGTCATACTCTATAACAAATCTTAGAAAATATCATATGGTATTTCCTCCGTTCAGATTTTAAAACAGCCGTAGTTTGGCCTTTTTTTTTTAGGGTCTTACCTATTCATGCACATACTGTTTTAAAAAATCACTTCCTCCTTTACTTTCGTCGTCTCCAGCAACGCTTCCTCCATTAATTTCTTCATCCAACGAAAGAATTTGGTAAATGCTCTTCATTATATACTTATTTAAAAATTGTATATATGGACAAAATTAAAAAGAATGTATTTTTTAAGCAATGAAAACATTATGCATGTACGCCCTTATGGGACTGGATGGTAGGGAATGAAATAATACTTTGAATGGATTAGTCACAGTCCTATGTTACAAACAGAGCAGTACCATCTTGTTCTATTTGGCTTTTTTGCCATGCTACAGAGAGCGCAACATCTTGACTTTACAAGAATGGCCATATCTTTTGATTGATTCATTCGTAATTCTTTTGGTACATGTCATTTCAAGATACTGATATCAAGATGGCAATAGTATTAACAATAAAGGAAGTGGTTTCAGGTTAGAATCACCGTGAGAGGCAAATAAAAACTAATATGTGTGGTTTCAGAGTGAAACCACTTCACTGGAAAAGATTAAGGCATATGTTTACGAAGAGCCAGTTCGTTACAAAAATATTCGACAGTGTTTTGACCTGTCCACATAATTTCCTCAACTTTTTCCATATTTATTTCCTGAAACTATCGTAATGACCTACGAAATGCTTATCTAGCGTTTCATATATCGGATGTTTTTTTGTGTTTAGAAGGTTTTGTTTTCTACATAGTCAAACCATCTTGTTAGTATCCGCGCAGTATGGCAAGGGGAGTTTCTTGCTGATACTATATGGATCATCCATTAATATACGAAGCACATTAATGTCCAGAATATTCTAATAAAGGATATCATTCATGCATTTATCGATAACGACTAATGGACGCGAACTAAAATATGAAAAAAAACAAAAAACAATCCAACGCCTCCTCTCTGCATCCAGGTATCCACAGATCAGTAAGGTCAGTTTTATTTATTATTATATTTTCTTATATAATAACTTCTTTAAAAAACAATCCGATATTATTATCAAGAAGAAAATCTGGAAGAAACTTTTCCATACCTAAGTTTTATTTGTCCATAATGTATCAGCGTGATCAATTTGCTACGATACCCTCGATAACTCCGGGCGGACTTGGCTAATTTTTAGACTTTCCAAACGTTCCAAAAACTTAAGATCCTCGACGCTTCTAATTAAATAAATGTCATTTTTTGTAACCGGATGGCCTGTGTCATGAACATGTTTAGCAACACTTGACCTCTCCACTCTACCATACTTAATATCGGCCAAGTGCTCCTTCCCCCTAATTATAATACTACGCCGTGTCTGGCCTCGATGAACCTTCCCACAAAAACCACAATTGACTTCGTATAGTCCCGACCTTTTCGACCACGGGATCTTATCCTTTGGATTACCCAACAAGTGCTTAAGCAAATTTGGGTTCCTATAGGCAACCCTAAAATTCAATTTTCTCAAAACATCATCTAAATCCCGGGTAAGATGCCTATCACATGGAAGGCTTACAAATTTTTGAACTGAACCAAGACGTTTTAAAGATGTGAAGTCGTCTCTCTTCTTTTTAATCTTTTGCTTCCTCAGAATGTTCTCTACTACTTTTTCGACAAGCCCATTGAAATTACGACCTTCATTATGAATTTTTTTTTTTTTAATTTTCTTTTGACAAAGGGATTCTTAAAGCCCTATTTAACATGAAATTAAAAACTGAGAGTTTTTGAGGCATACTAGCCAGTCAAAAAGAGTGGAGAATTTTGATATTTTTAGGAAACCCACTAGCAACAGCAGATATATTAGGTTTGATTCCAATCACTGCGTGTCTCAAAAAAACTCACTTTCTAAAAAATATCCAGATGCTACTCTAAGCGATGAAATTTGCATACCTGATGTTACTTAAAATCATTAATTTGTATTTTTTAAAACAAATTCTCCGACTTTTGATAACAAATGCACAAAAAATACAATATCACGAATGAAAATGAAAGCGTAATTACGTTAACAGATGGCACCGCTTACAGTCGTTTGCGTCTTTGGCGTTTGTCTCGGTTTGTCTTTCTCTAGATATGACAATGATTCTACTTTGGCAACAATTGAAATCGGAAGTTTAACTGGACATGCCCACTCCAACTTTCGTTGGACAGAGTATAGTATTCCAGTTCATAGAATTTCATTCGTAATTACTTTTCTCCTTCAAAAATTTAAACTTAATTATAGCTGAATGCCTTGCCTCCGACCGGCTATTAGAAATATAAGTAAAGATTTAAAAATAAATATAACTTGTAAAGGTGTAACAAGTCCTAATAATTATTTTAAAATACAGTTTTCTGCTGGTAAATTGTTTGATTCTCTTATACATTTGATCTAAATATCTACATTAAAAACTCTACGTTATGATATTATTGGAAAAAATATTAAAATTAATTAACATAAATTAACTCCATTTATACATAAACGTAGGAGTTGTGATAATTATATATTAATTAAGATGAATAACACTCCTTAATTGAAAGAAGACAGATAAATTAAAATAAATAATAAAAAACAATGCAAAATGTCACCCAATTGGTAAAGTAAAAGTTGAATGACGAAATGTAAATGAAACACAGGACTTGTGGAGAATTCAGATGAAACACAGTCCTGTGTTTCATTTACATTTCGTTATTCAACTTTTACTTTACCAATTGGGTGACATTTTGCATTGTTTTTTATTATTTATTTTAATTTATCTGTCTTCTTTCAATTAAGGAGTGTTATTCATCTTAATTAATATATAATCCATTTATACAATTTATGTTGGGGGAAAATTTCTAGATTAATGATATTTTCCACAATCAATTTGTTTACAAAACTGAGAAAAACCCAACAAAGAAAAGGGAACAGAAAAAATAAAAGTAATATTAAAAAACACCCTACCCCCTTCCCTATTTACAATGGAACTTAACCACAAAGAAAAGTGGCATTTCGGCGATTCGAATTTCCACTATGCAACGTTTTGTGTACTCTGCGTTTTTGGAAGAGTAGGACTGATTATACTCCTAATACTTAAGATTTTGTTGGAAATGAATTTCTTAATGTCGCCCATTATGAATTTATTTTAAATGTAAATGATAATTTTAAATTAATTTGATAAAATAAATGCCACTTTTCTTTCTGGTTAAGTTTCATTGTAAATAGGGAAGGGGTAGGGTGTTTTTTAATATTACTTTTAATTTTTCTGTTCTCTTTTCTTTGTAGGGGTTTTTTCTCAATTTTGTAAATACCGGGTGTCCCAAAAATGACTGATGGATTTTGAAAATCAATAAAAAAAAAAGGACGGAATGCGATAGATATGTATCGTTTGCAGCCTTATGCTTAGGAAATCAGGGAATTTTATCCTACCAAATTTCAAATTTAGTTAACATTTTCACCCACAGGTGGCGCTGAAAACTATGAAAAAATAAAAACCGGTATGAAAATGTTGCAAGGACTGTTGCAAAAAACCATTTTGGTAGAGCGGACTTGCAATCTCAACAGCAGACGTTATCAGCTTGACGACGAACTATGGAATGGCGAGTTGAAATACTTCGTTTTAACTATACCTGTTACAGATCGCCTGCAGCGCCATCTCTTGGTAGAAATGTTAACTAAATTTGAAATTTGATGGGATAAATTTCTGATTTCATAAGCATAAGGCTGTAAACGATACATATCTATCGCATTCCGTCTTTTTTTTCATTTATTTTCAAAATCCATCAGTCATTTTTGGGACACCCGGTAAATTGATTGTGGAAAATATCCTTAATAAATTAACTCCACAAAATTATTTCAAAAATTAACGTAAACTAAATGTACAACATTAATCAGCGCCCTAATAAACTGCATTTTAGAAGGAATTATAACAAGTTAAGAGGAAAAAGGTTTTATCAAACCAAGCTTTTATAATGTTTTATTTAGTGGCAACAATACAGCTTAATTTTGCAACAATAAACAATCGATACATTTACTCTCGCCATAACGAAATGTCCAATTGTTACAACAATCAATTCGTAGTAATGAGTTAGTACCATTAGAACACGAAACAATGAACCGATTTGAAATTTTTTTTCTTTATCATAAATTGTCATCGATTCTGCATAAGTGTGTCAAATTGCAGCTCCCTAGCTTGTCGGAAAGTTGGTTTAATATTGATTACAAGATTTGACCTAAACAAACTAACACAGCAAAGTTAATAAAAGCTTATAAAAAGTCAAAATTTTTATCATTGCCCATAGCATATTTAACATTATTTTGGAAAGAAATCTAGCTAAACCGTGACGAATCATGGTTTGTATCTTGTTTCCTTGTATTCCGCTAATTCATGAACACAAGGTGACCGAAATGCCTTTTAATGGAATATTAAAATCTTTTACGTGTGTACAAGAGGTGTGTGTTTCATCTTTATTAATTATATCCCCAGTATTATACTTGTAGTCCATGACTAATCATTATAAAGATACGAGGCAACAATTGCACTAGCAAGGAACTTCCTTGTACTCCATGCAGTTCAGACTTACCACCATCTAATTATTACATTTACAGACCGTTGTGTAAAACCGAAGGACTGACAATATATGCGGACGATAATACACACTATCTCAACGCAGAAGGCGACATGTTAAAGATATTTGACATGTAATTTAACTTCAAGAAATAATGATATCAAGCATTTCATAAAACATTACTGATCAGAGGTACTATTTAGTAAATTATTTATCCTTTGACTATCAGTGTAAAACCAACGTTGAGGATTAATAAACATTTACAGGAAATTTAAACTTTGCTGGAACATACGTATTTATAACAAGCATTTACAATGTCATTAAATATCCTTGACATATACGACTAGAAACCAATAATGCAAGCGAGAGACAAAATATTGAGTTAGCGTAGCCTTTAATGTATGTGCTCGTCTGTCCCAGTCCACAGGCAGCGCTGTACTGCTTGATTTTATGCTCGATCCACTTACTCCATTTATAACTGAAATCATCTTCATGGAAGAAATTTAGATTTTCTCACAACTGTTCTTACTCAAAGTTATACTGGTTTCTAAAATATTAGCTCATTAACGGTTCATTTCAAAATTCTGATTAAGAATCTCCTAATCCTCTCAAGTCGTTCTGCTGTTCCTTCCTCCATATTAGAAAATGCTCTATATAAAAAGATTGTTAACCAATAAAGATACAGGTTCTCGTTTTCTGCTTGTTGTGTTAGAATGTGTTGTGAGTGAATATCTGATTTACGAGTTGTATCGACTGGAATTTCTGGATTGATCAACTTTTATTTGTCATGGCGGAGAATGTGCTGTTCTGACTGTGCTGGAAAAGCTGCAATGCCATTTTACTCTCTTCACTTATGTGTTGTCTCGTCATTTCATCGTTAGCCCTAAATTGTTTCTGATATCTGACCCACTTTTCCCTTCAAATGTAAGTTCTCTCCTATTTTCTATTGAAGGCCTTTTGGCGGGAAAAGTTCTTCGAACCTTCTGACTGTTCACCCAGACCCAAGGTAATGGGGCTTTCGGGTAGAAGCCATTTTTCTATTTTATCTCTCAACACCGTTCAACTAACTTTTCCCCATTTCCTTCAGACAAAAACATTTAACCAATTAGCCTTCAGTTCCTCTCACTGGCATTTCACAGAGCATGAATTCACGCAGGCCATGCTAGAGCATTGTCTTAAATATAATTAAGAGTTTGTTGCTTTTAGTTATAAAAAATTCAATTTCGCATTATCCTTAAATTAAGATTTCAATTTACAGATATAAATATGCACATATAATGAACGTTATAATATCGGTAACTTAATTTGATCTGTAAATTTTGATTTAATATCCCACAAAAACTTGTCATTGTCTTGCTCATGAGTTTCTTAGCCACTATGTGATAGTAATTGCATCCCTTATCTGTTTTATTACAACTTATCATGGCACTTATTACAACATTCTGAGAATGTATATTTCAATATATACGAAATTGAATTTATAAAAAATTGCTTTATTCACCAAAAAATACTGTTAAAACTTCATTTTCACACTTAGTGATTTAGATGTTGTGTTGTAGCTTTTTAAATTATGTTGTATCACTTGTGCATTTTAAATTTTGTATATTTTAATTTTAGATGCATATAGAATTTCACTGTTTATATTTTGCTTTTTTAAGTTAAAAATAAATAGATGAAAATATGAGCATGCAAATTTTAGCCGCATTTCTTTTCCTTAGTCTAGATATAACCCTTTAGTTGTTAGACTTACACAATAAATTTACATTGACATGTACATACTTTTGATTTAGTTTTTTGCTTTTGATTTCTTTTTTTTCTTTTAAAACAAATTAAAAATTAAAAAAAAATTCACTAGATGCAAGTGATTAGAAGGGAATGCAAATGAATGTGTTGTTCTTATTGAAAATGAAACTTTTCAAAAGTGATTTGTCTTTTTGGTTTTATGTTTCAGCCAAAGTCAAGGCTCGTTGTCTGTGTCAAATTCAAATGTCTGGAATTTAGACATGAAAGAATTGGAGTACTCACCCTCTGGAAAAGATATCAATGAAGCTAATTTACATCACATCCTGTCGGATGCCATGTTCAAACCTGTTAGAAGGGTAAGTGAGACATTTTTAATCCTTTATAAATCCTTTTATCTCTCTCTCTCTCCTTTCATATTGATTTTCAATGGTAATGGTCGCTTTCATTTATCTGTCAAGAGATGGCAGAAATAAGAAACAAACATTCTGAATTTAAGGTTGCGTTTAGCAAAAGTCAATCACTCTAATTAAAAAAGCATGAAACTTATGCGTAGCTCTTAACATAAAATTCATATTTATTTAACTTTATTTTACTTTAAATTAAGAATAATATAAGAACATATTCAGTGTTGTTTATTTGTTATGGCGCCATATGTGACAAATCATGAACAAAAAAGCTTTAATGCTTCATAGATAACATCCATTTCTCTCTCTCTCTCTCTCTCTCTCTCTCTCTTTTCTATTCCTTTTTTAACTTTTCGATGTTGAGGATGTTAAATTACCATTGGATCTATTGGAAATTTAACCCAGGAAAGGATCAGCCTATTGATGCTTTGCTTAGTCTGTTATGCTTGTTAGTAAAGGGACAACCACAAATATCCATGCCCTAAGCGGGATTCGAAAAGAGCCAGCCCACACCAGTTTCTTCAACTATAGAACCATTGGTCAATAAAAAAATAGATAATACAGTATTTTTAATTAAGAGTATATGCTTTCGCTGAACGAATTATCAATTATGCGTTTATTCTAATTGTTATTATATTATTACTCTCAATAGGACAAAAAAACTGAACATGCATAGCTTTATTTTGCTACCTTAAACAACACCAAATATAAATAGAACGAAAATAAAATTAGGAAACAGAATATTATGAAGAGTTGTACACTGAACAACCAATTTATTGAGACACCTCTTACGGAAAATGGAATGGCCTCCCAGTGACACCCAAACAATGGAACATTCCGAAGCAGTGTATAAAAGGGATGCATTGAATCACAAGTTGCAGTCAGCAGCAGAAGTGGACTGAATATGGCTAAATCCAAAGATTTGACCGACTTTGAGGAAATAGGAAAGCGCGACAGCTAAGGGCACACAGGCATCATCACTGGACACTAGATGAGTGGAAGAAGGTCGCCTGATCCGACGAATCACGGTTCCTATTTCATCATGCTGAGGGCAGACTGCGCATCTGGCGCAGACAGCACGAGGCCATGGACCAATTCTGTCAGCAGACAACCGTACAGACGGGTGGAGGAGAAGTGCTGGTCTGCGGTGTTTTCTCTTGGGACACACTGGTTCCTCCGGTATCCGTAGACACATCCCTGAATGCGACACCCTACCTGAACATTGTTGCCGATCAGTGCACCCGTTCATGATGACTGTCTTCCCTCGTGGTGACGGACAGTTTCAGCAGGACAATGCTCCCTGTCACCGTGCTCGAATGGTCTTGGACTGGTTCGAGCAACATGAGGTGGACTTTCACCTGCTTCAGTGGCCAGCTCGGACGCCCGATCTCAACCCGATCGAGCATTTATGGAATGAAGTGAAGAGAACCATCCGACGCCTTCCCACAATACCGTCCACCCTGTACCAATTAAGGCACGCTGTAATGTCAGCCTGGGCTGCTATTCCTCCACAACGGTTTCAACACCTTGTTGAATCCATCCCAGCACGTATTCAGACAGTTCTCACCGCTAAAGGAGGCGCAACACGCTGTTAGCTGGGTGTCTCTAATAAATTGGTCGTTCAGTGTATACTTAAATACTGTTAACGTCCTTTTTAAAAACTGAGTATAAAGCTTTACGATTGGTTTATTCACTATACACTGGTGAGCAAACATCAGTTCGGTTTACACTTCTGCATTTCGAAGCTTATTTTTTAAATTTAACTGAACAGAGTTTGATATCAATAGAAGCTTTATCTGTTAATAATTAAACTAAAGAAGAATAAAGCGAATACACATTTCCACAAATAAAATTTTACTATATGTATACAAGCTGTTGTTAAATTTCATGTCAAAAATGATAGGGGTGATGGAATATGAGATTCTAAGTAAAAAAATTCATATAAACATGGGTCCGAATTTGAACGATATGTGAGATATGAACAGAAATAAAAATGCCGCCACTAAGATCAACAAGTTAATAACTTACTTTCTCCAAGATCTAGAATGATGAAATTTGGGAGAATGATAGGGTACATAAAATTGTGTATACTGTTAAAATTTTATCGAATTCCAATGAGTAGTTTCCGAGTTACGTAGTCAACATCGTAACACGTGCTGGTTAGTACTCACATGTGAGCACGTGTTACGACGTTGAGTGCTTTACTCGGAAACTACTCGTTGGAATTCGTTCAAATTTTAACGATATACACAGTTTTATGTACCCTATTATTTCTTCAAACTTCATTTTCCTAAGTGTTAAATTAGGTTAGGTTAGAAAGTCAGTTTTTAACTTGTTGATCTTAGTGGCGGCATTTTTATATCTGTTCATATCTCAGTTATTGTTCAAATTCGGACCCTTGTTCATATGAACTTCTTTGCTTAGAATCGCATATTCCATCACCCCTATCATTTTTGACATGATATTTAACAACACCCTGTATTAATTTCGGGGACAAAGTACCCTTTTTCAGCTATATATTAGTGTAAAATTAGCAATATATAATATAGTCAGGCAGTTCAAATATAGGATAAATAAAATAGACAATCCCGATAAAAAAAAAATTCACTTTCAACCTCTTCTTCATTTGTTTTTTTCTGAGCGATTTTCATCTCTTTTTTTGGGAGCCAGCGTTTTGCAAATAATAAACAAATTTATTAATCTTGATATTGAGAAGTAAGATGATATTACTTGCAAATCTAGCTGTGTTACAAATTCTTATCCCACTTTGTATATTTTAAATCACCATTTGTGACTCACTGACTTCCTCTCGTAGTTATTGCTTTTTTGGACATTCTACATATTTCCTGCATGGCATTAATAATTGCTTTATCAGTCTGGGGAGCCCATTACCACTTTTTCCTCAACTGGTTATTTGACGAATGCCTATTTAGAAGAATCAAGCTTTATTTTTTTTTTTTCATCTGGTGCCAGCTTAAAATATGAATTCATTGAATTCGTGAGCATTATGTTGTTATGAAATTTGAAAAAAAACAAACTATTTTTGGATAAGTATAATATAGTAAAATAGCATGTGGATAAAATTAATTGAAGGATAGGAAGAAAATCAAACAATTTTGAACAGTTTTATGAATGTTGGAAATGAATGGTTTCCAAATACCATTGGGATTGATATCTGTTGGAAGCATAATTGAAAACTATGCAGCAAGACTATAGTGACCGTGGTGACTGTTTTTAACATCAATGTGTATTGCAGTAAAATTTTTGTGTTAACAGGTTTATGTGATATTTTAGTTAAATTTACGCAGAGAATTTTATTGTGAATAGAACAGTAATTTTAATGTTTCAGATATGTGTTATAACTACTTTTAAGTTACAACTCAATTTTTCAAGATATGAATAATTTAACTGATATTAATTCTATAATAGATTCACTAAACTTTGCCTAAATTTTTCCGTTTTCAATTTTGCCAATTTGTGTTGTCTGCAAAGATTACTTGTGAGGAAATAGCACTAACAAATGAAAGCAAAGAGTAATGTAATGAAATAAACAAGATGTAATTTTTGGGCCAAGCAAAAACACTGCGAATACTGTGGAACACAAGAAGCGTAAAACTTAGACTACAAAAAAAAGGAGAAATATGCGACTACAAAAATAAAGAGTGTTAACATGCTTCATTAGAAGCAGATGTAACAGAATGTTCATTTCTTTTTTTCGTTTTGTGCTACGGTTATATGATGTCTCCTTTTTTGGTTGATTTATTTTTGTTATGAAGAAAAATAATTACATAAATAAAATCTACAAATATAATTAATAATAATAATAAATACATTAAGAAATAAAGAGAAAAAATGAGCAAATATAATATTTACTGCACAATTAAAGCCTTCTTTAGATTAGAGGTCTTCCTGTCTTTGGTTTATTTCCTATAAGAAATAGTTTGACTTCATGTAGTACAAATAATTAATTGAAAATAATTAAGAAACCGAATAAATATTTACATAAGTATTTTCAAGAAATATAGGGTAACCATATTTTCTGTTTTTGCAGTCACTGTTTCTTGGAATTTCTTTGAGGTATTTATCATAGATTTAAATTCATCGAAACTACTCCACGAGAAATTCTTCACTCGTATGTCTTCTATTGTTTTTATTTTTAGATGGCGTTTTATATATCACCTAGCCATTAAAAAATTTATTATTAATATAGAACGTTTAATATTATTACTGAATATCTGATATTAAATTGTGAACCTGTATTATTTTACTGAGCAGTTGATTTAAATGCTGAACGTTTGATATTAATACTGAACATTTATTATTTTACTGCATTCATTTATATGAGTCATCATAATCCAACGTTACTATGCCACTTCCACAAACTGTTATAGGAAAAATATTTAATGTTTTCAAAAACTTGTTTGAAATACAAAGATATCAATATAAGGTATAAGAAATTTGCTATATAAATTGGTTTACAGAGAAATTGGTAATGAAAAAAATTACGTTTGTATCATATTATTTTGCAAGAATATTCTTTGCGAGTGAGTCATGCAAAATGTTTGGCATCAGATTTTTAAATCACATCTTAAGAATTTCCACTATAACTTGAATGAAAAATTAAATAAATTAAATTACAAAATACCTGAATATTTCATTAATGAATAAAAATTTGTTAATTAGTTTCACATAGCTACTTCGAAAACTTCATTTTGAATTTTTCAGTAATAACGAGTTATGATAGACTTAATATATGGCTTTTATTACCATTAGTCATATAAACATCTCTACTATATCATCTTTCACATCACTTGTAAACAACATCATGTCATAAAATATGGTTCCTCTGGCAGAGTAACATATTCCAGCAGCAAATAAACATCATATTCTGCCTTCTTAATTGGTCGAAATTTGCCTGTTGTCTATTGAACATCATCATACGCGTTTTGTAGACTTCATCCTTCTCTTCAGAGTAGATGATATTGCATAAAGAACCTGTTTTGAAACACGCAATCTTTTTCCTGAAATACAAGGCGAGTCAAAAGTTACTGGATACAGCTTTATTTGAAATACAGAAGTGGTGTGTGAAATGAAAGATGTGACCATTCTAGCAGAGAATAGGATAGTTACTCTATCTTTTGGGACAGTTTTAGAGTTTGACCGCTATCTTAAAATCCGCCAGGCCGGAGAAAGCAATACTCGCGATATTCTTGTGCGCGTGCATAATGAATGAATAAAGCGCCTTGAGCTCTGTGTCCAGCAGCAATGACAACAGATTGATCACATCTTTAGCCTCTGATATATCGTCAGTTTTCGATGTGTGTTTTTGTTTGGAAAGTTTCAATGTTTTTGTTAATAACTCAAGAACCACAAGAGAACTGAAATCCGATTGCAAGAATGAACTCCTGAGAAAATTCTGGGATTGTTTGATGTCACATGACCCCCTTCTCATTTAAGAAAATAATCTTGACCCAAAATGGCGGATTTCAAGATGGCGGCCAAACTCCAAATCTGTCCCAAAAGATAGAGTATCTATATCTATTCCCTGTTAGCTTCGTTCATTTTATACATCATTTCGGAAATGTAGCTATGTCCAGTGACTTTTGACTCACCCTATACTTACATATCTCAAGTGGATACATTCTTATATCTAGATGAGGAATGCATAATCCATAAATCAAAATTTGTCGATAAGTGTTATCCTGTTCGGGTAGCCTTTATTTGACTCCATGGTTTGATCTACTTTGAATCACTTAACATGAAAGTTTCTCATCTTTAGAAAGACGTGAAAGTCTAATGATGTAATCAGTGCCGGAGAGTGATTGTTGAAAAATTTACAACTCCTAAATTCCCAAAAGATGTTTTTATATGATTGAGCTGTGCGAAGTTGCACATTGTACTGATTAGTAGGATTTCATATTGCAAGGAACTAGTTAGTAAGGTCGGAATTTCTAAATCATTTAATTATCATCTCACTACATCATGTACACCTTGGCAATTAAAAAAGCCTTATTGTCTGACATTCCCTTGTAGATATCTAATCTTTTTAGTTTTTTGTACATTAAAGACTAATTATTTTATATTTTCCAATTTGTCACTACATTTCACTTACACCCTTTCCTTAAATAATTTCTATAATATATAAGGTACTTCACAAAAATAATCAGAGAGATTGATAAAAAAAATATATTCCAAACTTTTATAACTAAATGTAACATTTCGCCCTCTTCGTACTAATAAAAACTTATGAAATACAAGTGGAGGACGCATGTTTCGGATGTCAACCCCTTGGTCAAATTATTAATTAATTTTTATAATAATCCTCAATTTTTAGACATTAATCTTGATATATATCAACATAGATATATTTTTTTGTAAAAATTTATGATTTTGTATACATTTCTGTTCTCTTTGCTTGTAATTTAGATAAAATGTTATTAATCATTGTTTCTTATATAATTTTTTTTATCTAGTTTTACATCTTTGATTTCTGAGTTTTTTAATTTCGTAACTATGTGTACTTCTTTATCTTTGATTTTCTTTTTTTTTCATTTGTTGCTAATGTGATTTTCATTAACCCCGTTTTTGGGCAGTTTGCCTGTAGGGGGACAACATGGGGCTTTCCCCTCTGGATTATCTGGTGGGGTATTCCCTCACTGTTGTTACAAATATTATAAAAAAATAAATAAAAATATCCATCTGAAATAATACAACCATTCCAACGGGTTTTACACTCGTAACGGTGCTGAAAGTCTGTTTCTAAAGTTGTTAAGAGCACTTGTGAGGGCTTTCTGAAAATGTACTCAATAATCTTAAAATGAGTCCCCTTGAGATTGGAATAGTTTGCAGAACAAAAAGAAATCACACCGCGCTAGGCTAAAGCTGTAGGGAGCGCGTGGAGAGTTGTAATTTATTTATTTGGCTAAAGTTCGCGGACAGACAAGGAGATATGATAGGGTCGTTGTCAGGATAAGAAGTGGCGACCTGGCGGCGAATTCTTAAAACACTTTTTTCTCAAACGCTCGAGAATCGAATTTAACAAGTTTAATGCAAAATTTACAAACCTAGCGCCAATAAACTTCGGACACCAAGTAATTTGGCTAAAAACACAGTGAAAAGTGCATACAGAGGATTGCAGGCTAATGAAAATGATTTACTGAGTATATGTAACAATATCAACATCGATTTAGAATCGATTTAATGGTGTGAAATAATTTATTCAAATTTATGTGAAATTGCGTTGTCAACAGGTTTCAAAGAACTTCGTACACAAGGGTTCACCAGCATGTAGAACTTTCCTGAAGGCTGTAGAAACGCCCAGAATGCTTTGCATCAGGCTTTAAAAGCACCGTCCACGCGACAGAGCATAGTATTCGTGTTGTTTTGAACCATGGGACGTGGTAAGCCAGTAGAAACGTGTATACGGCAAAAACTTATACAGCAGTTCCAGAATAACAAATCCTAGCGAGCTATTGCCCATGAATTATCAGTTCCACTCTCTACTGTTAATGGGATCATCAAGCGTTTCAGAGAAATCGGGAAAACAGAACCAGGGACTACACCAGGCAAGCAGCGATTATAGAATGTTAGGGACCTACGAGTATTTCGACGTTACATTGTGAAAAACAGGCATGCTCCCATAAGTGAAATGACTGTTTGGACTCGAGAATATTTTCATATATCCATATCCGAAAGCACAGTCCGCCTTTACATCAGAAGATGCAGCTATTACTTATACGCTACAAAGAGGAAGCCATTTATGAGCACTGTAGCTAAGCGTCACCGGGTAGCATGGGCCAGAACCCATCTAAAGTGGACCCTTGCTCAGTGGAATAGTGTTCTGTGGTCCGACGAGTCCACCTCTGCAGTGATGTATGGCAACAACGGTCGCAAGGTGCTAAGGACTAAGACGAAAGTAATCATCCCGACTGTTACCAGAGGAAAGTTCAGAAGCCTGCATCGCTGATGGTGTGTGGATGCATGAGTGCAGCCGGGACAGGATCGCTTCACTTTTGCGAGGGCACTATTAACTCTGCTGCCTATATAAACATTCTTCAATAGCATCTGCGTCCATCCCGCCAAAAGTTGTTCAATAGAAGACCAAGCATCTTTCAGCAGGACAACGCGAAGCCTCATGCTGCTCGGAACACCAAGGCTTGGCTACAACAGCAGCGTTTCAGGGTGCTTGACTGGCCTGACTGCAGCCCAGATCTGTCACCCATTGAAAATGTATGGCGCATTTTAAAGCGAAAAGTCAGACAGCGGAAGCCTCGAACACTGCAGCAGTTGCGGTCGTGCATTTCCGAAGAGTGGGACAAAATTCCAGTAGAAACAACGCAGAAGTTAGTGTCCAGCATGCCTCAACGACTTCAGAGCGTCATTCGTCGGAAAAGTGACGCCACTAAGTGGTAATGTGCAATAAACAGTACGGTGTACGAAGTTCATTGCAACGTGTTGAAAACGGAACATTACAAAAAGTTGCTTATTTAATTTTCTCGTGTTTTTTTATGTTAAAATGCTATATCACAGTTGTACAAAAGCTCTGTGCACTCAATAAAGTAATTATCATTTGTTTACAATTAGTTTCGTTGTACTTATCCAAAATTCTGTAGGTGTCCGAAGGTCATTGACGCTAGGATTGTAATTGCATATTCGTATCCTGGCTGAATAGAACTCTGCATTTCACCAGGTGATGAGCAATCAAACCACGGCTGCGACTCGACTAGCGATTGTCAGAACAATTACCCGAGATTCCCTTTCCTCCCATCAACTTGCACAGCCGACCGCGGAGTACTCGAGTTAAAAAAAAAACAAAAAAAAACACTCTCAATTCTTTTGGTTTATACCTCGTATAACTAAAAAATTCAAAAGCATATTTCGACCTTATTGTTAACCCTCGATAGATAGATGTTAAATAAGTGCCAAAGGAAAGACATTTAATAATCCATTCATAACGCAAGAGAGGTTCATTTAAATACGCAAGATTTGCGTTTATACTCTTTCTAACTACTAAAAGCATGACTATAAGCCAATGTAGCATCGTTGTTTCTTCGAAAACTTTTGAGGGATGTTTATCGCCTTTGTTTTAGAACATTAATTAATTATTAAACTATATAATAAAAATCCCAATATCATTTATGCATTCTACATTGTCTCTACAGATTAATAAATAAGATATTAAAAATTTAATTTTTTGTTGCAGTTTTTACATAAAAAAACTTTCATTTCCTGAAAAAATCTTGAGAATAAAAAGCATCACAGTCATTTTGCTGTCATAATTCGAAGATTTCTTTTTTCACAGATCGATTACTATGTTTCCTGTGCTCGAGCAGATTTTTCTAGCAATACTTTGACAGGTGTGCGTGTCCTATTTCATGAGATTCTATAGAGCAGTGATATAATGGAAAGAGAAGGCCTAAGGCTCAGCCAGTATCACCCGAGTGCTCACTAGGCGGGGCCTCCTGTCCGATATGTGAATATTTTATTAAGGGGATTGATGTCTAAGCCCATCTTGTCATTGATCCCATCCACCTTTTCCGTATTGGCCCTCTCCTTCGTTCATGCTATTCTCTGTTCGTCAGTGACGTTGGTAGCTAAAGAGAAACGTTCATTTTCTGGTGCCCAACAATTCTCCGATTGATTTTTCTGTCAAGAACTGTTTGCATGTGGTACTTCCCATGTGGCCTAAAGATATAACTGGCAGTTCATTGACGAAATAAGTTGTAATTTCTTATTTAATATAGGCAGTATTCTTGTGTTCAGAAGAATTTCCTAATATGAGTTCTTAAGCCATCTCTGTATTAGATCTTCACTGTTCGTTTTCAGAAATGTACACTGTCATCATTCCGTCAGGTATATTATCTACTTACGAATCTTGATCGAAATTCACGGTTAGCTTTAATTTATTAAATGAACAGAAAACTGAAGCTGGCTTCTTTGAAGCTATGCTCTTGATTTACTGATAGAACTTTTTAAAAATGTTCTGAAGCTTACGTCTAGAAAGGCATGTTCTGAATTGAAATTCACCGCAAAGCAAATTGTGTCAAACAAAACGCAGTTTTAAATTATTTAGGCACCAGGAAAGCCATAATTTAAAAAAAAGTGAGAATTTTGTCATTGTTTGAGAAATATTTATGAATCATCAAAACTAGTTGCCAAAAAAATTATATTACAGGAAAGAATTCATCAATTGCTTTGTGACATTTTCGGTGAGACATTTCTGTACAATGTTTTATTTCCTGGAAATGGATCTTAATTTCTACTGCCACTGAAAGGATGTAAAAAATTTAAACTGAAGTTTCGCGATATAAAAAAATATATAAAATATGTAAGTCAAAAACATTATATAAACACGTAGTCTTTATTAATGATTTCTAAGATACAATTATTTGACTACATCTATGGCTATTGTTTTAATGCAAAACATTCTAATAAGTTTATCATAACAGATTGTTGAATATTCCTCTAAGTACTTCGATGCATTTTTCAATTCTTGTGAGAGCGTGGTGAGTTGCGTACCTGAAGGCAAATTATTTGACTGTTATTTAGGTGAATATAATATTTCAATTTTGTTGAAACTGTGAGATATAAGTTCGGATAGTTTCCTCTACATGTAGTTTAGGATAGAAAACGATGTTTTAGTTCATAAACTAGTATCCGGTAAGTTCGCCCTTCATAGCAATAAGAGTCTTCACTATTCTGGGAAGGTTTTCGTCTAGGTTTTGATACGTATCTGGTGAAATTTTATACCATTCTGCAACCAGTACGCTGGCAAAGTCGTTGGCGAATGTTGGGCGAGTCGGTATGTTCCGTAATCGTCGTTCCAATTTATCCCTAAGTGCTTCTAAATCCGGGCTCTGGGCAAGCCAGTTTATTTCTTCAACAACCATTTCATGGAACCATCCCTATAAGATCCTTGCTTTGTAAGGAGGAGCATTATCGTTTAGTAAGGGCCATCGCCTAACTGTTGTCACAACGTAGAAGTGCCGAATTGTCTAGGATGTTTTATACCCTTCACTGGTCGTAAGGGTCCTAGTCCATACCCCGACAACATGACACCGCCACCACCAAATTTGACAGTTGGAGCAACACATTCAGATTAAAGGCGTTCCTCTGGTAATCGCCAAATCCCACCATTCCGTCGGATTTCAGATGCTGTACCGTAATTCGTCACTCCAGAGAACACGTTTCCACTGATTCAGAGTCTAGCTGCAGTGAGCTTTACACCAGGCCAAACGTGTGAAGCATTCATCTAGGTGATGTCTAGTTATGCGATACAGCACGACCGTGGAATCCCTTATTCTGCAATTCCCTATAAACAGTTTTATTGCTGACAACGGCCAACAGATAAACTTTGAAACTCAGTAGTGATTTCTTGGGCTCAGGAAAAGCGATTACTTTTTAACCGACTTCAAAAAAGGAGGTTATCAATTCGGCTCGCATGTATGAAATATTGTTGGAATTGCACAATATTCATATATGTTAGTCTACGTGGGCTTCTAAACAGGTGTGCCAAATTTCATGGGTGTGTGTATGTATGTATGTATGTATGTATGTATGTATGTATATTTGTCCACGTATTTCTCAGAAACTAGAAATCGAATTGCAATAATTCTTTTTTTATTGGATTAAGTATCTTTCAACTTAGGAAACAGTCCAAGTCTCATCAAAATCGGTTCAGTAGTTTTCCAGATATGGCCGGTTATAGCTAGACGATAGTGAAAGTTTCATCGAAGTCGTTTTTTTATACTCTGTATAATCTTGTTATAACACGCTTTAGAGTTCGCTGATCCCTTTCCGCCAGTTTCCGCAGTCTGCCTGGTCGTTGTTGAACTCCTTCTGTTCCAGTAGGTTTCCATTTCAAGATGACATCATTTATCGTTGAGCGAGGCACTTCAATAGGAGAGAAATTTGTCTAACGGCATCCTATTATCATACGATATTTGAACTCACTGAACTGCTCCGAACCTCCCATCTTGTTTGTATCACTCACAAATGAATACTGGGCAGAATGCGCTTGGGTTTTATCCCTGTTCGAAAATTGTTTGTAATGTTATTAGTCATATTCCATGTTTTAGAGGACTGCCCAGATACTCTTGTCCAAGTAGGGTAGTTTCAAAAAGGGGGGTATGATGGCTGACGGCTGTTTCTTATAAAGCAGTGTGATAATATGTACATCACATTTTTTGACATAGGTTTTTCAGATTTTTATATGAAGACTAAAAATTTTAAGATTGTTAATTAAGACACTTCTTTATCTTAATTAATCTCTGTAATAATCCGCAAGGAAAGAAAAATAAATAAGCCTTAAATTTTTTTTAATTAAGTGAACTATACCCATTCCACTAGATTCTCCTCGCCTCTCCGCCGCCCTGCTCTCACTCTTTATAATATAACAGGAGTGTTTTGTATCGGTTAATTTTTTTTTCTTTTTCTGCCAGTATCGCAAATACAGCCGATCTCAGATACATGAACCCGAGGCTCATCCGCCGTTTCACCACAAGATGCGGATGCAGATTCGCCACATGTTGACCGAACAGAACAAACACCGACGCTTCAAGGAGCGCAAAAGGAACGGCCAGTTCCCCTCCAAAAATCCTTTACAAAACGGAACAGCAAGTAAGTCTGCCATTTTAAATTTTTTATTCACGTTCACAGATTCCAATTTTATGAGAGGCTTTTTGGTTTTTTTTTGTTTTGTTTTTTTTAATAAAAACTTTTTTGTATTTGATTTTCTTTATAATTCACTGCCTCATTTATGGATTTAAAAAAGATTTTTGAGGAAACCACAAAAGATGAACCGCTGTCAGAAATGTCGAATTGAAAGGATATTCTTATGATATGAAAAGAACTTACTTATATACACAGTATAATGCAGTTTGTTGTACATTGCTTTTTCTGGTGTCTGCTTTAAAAGAAAGTAATCGAGTTTGGCATGTAGTAAAATTAATTTGCATACGACGAAATTAAATCTAGTCATTTCTTAAAGTAAATATTTTACTTAAAATTCATTAAAAATTCATTGTCATAGAAATGAGACAATCGAATTTTTCGTTTATATAGTTGGGAAGTTTAAAGAATATTCAACATCTTAATTATCTAGAGCGTAAAAAGTCACTGAATAAGTGAAACGCTGGAGATACCATTTTCAAATAATTTAATATGAAACTATCATCTCGATTTTAGAAATTTGGTTTGTGTAAGAGTCTTAGATTTATATACACATTTCTATTCTCCAGAAAGTTTTCCTCTAAATTCAAATGATATCTCCAAATATCGGCAGAATTCAGTGTTCTAATTTCATTCCATAGGCCTTTTGTAATATTACTGAGCTGTACAGGGTTGTGCATAACCTTTTGCTAGGGGTCTGGAAAATAAACAAAACTAAGTGGAATGTTCTGCGGTTGATAATCAAAAAGTAGGTTTATTTCTGCTTTTATCACATCAATATTTAGTGTGGCCACCACCTGCTTCTCGAACAGCACGCATCCGTTTCGGGTAGGAGCGGAGGAGTGTCTCAAACAGAGCAGTATCGTACTCCATGTCCTTCAGCACAGATGTCAGGTGTCCCATTAGAAGGTCTCGAGAATACCGATTTTCACCACGTTCTTGAATCATTAAAGATTCCACTGCGTCTTTTAACACGGCTCCAAAATTTTCATTAACGTTTAGGTCAGGGGATGCACCGGGCCATTCGTTTGATGAGAAGAAATCGATAGCACTTTCTCTTAGGATTTGCTGTGTTGCATTAGCCTTAAAGCAAGGTGCCTGATCGTGCAAAAAACAAACTTCATGCGGGTCGATAGTGTTGTTTGGATCTCGAAGAAACGGAAAAACATCATTTGTTAGCAAATTCCGAAAATAATCACCATTCCATGACTCACCCTGCTCCTTGAATCTCCACATCATTCGCTTGGCGGTGAAACACACGAAGATGCCAATGCAGTCAGGCTTCTTGGACAGCTCTTGATAGTGTTCATCGTCAGAAATATCTGTAATCGATAAGCTCCAGACCCTATCGTTTTGGTAATTCGGACATCTCATAGTCCACACAAAGAACTCGTCGCTTGGGGCAAGGTGCATGAAGTCGTCTTCCACCCAATCCCGAAGGTAGTCGCAAAACCAGAGCCGGTCTTCGATGTTTAATGCGGTCTTCATCGGTTTCGGAATAACATGGAATGGCTTGATGTTTGCACGCTGACGATGTCTTTGAACCGTTGAACGAGAAATTGTTTTTCCACGCTTGGCTTTAATTTCTTGTGCAACGTTGACACAGCTGCGACGTCTTTTGCCACTGTTATTAGCAATGATGTTTTTGCTTTCCTGTGATAATTTCTCGGGCCTACCCTCAGCAAATACGGCATAACCTTTCTTCCAATTGTCCGGCACCCATCTATCCGATCGGTTTAACTTGTTCGCAACCCATTTGCGATTAATAAAAGGCGCACCTGCTTCCATTGCCTCTCGATATGCATTTGCACGAACTCTATCCATGAAACGCTGCTCTTCACTGTCATTTATTAAACCAGCCATATTTGTTTGATACCAATAGACGCACAATGAACTACTCTCTGCCGAAGCGTCATAAGAGTGTGCTACAACGCTGCGGTTTAAGTCGCAGCCCCCTAGCAAAAGGTTATGCACAACCCCGTATATGCTAAAGTTCACTTTAAATTCTTTTTTTTTCATTTATTTTCTTTGTAATAACTGAATTCTTCATAATAACACGCTTAAGAGTGACACGTTTACGGAAAACATTTAAGCGTGTTGCAAAATAAGTTTCATTCAGCGGGAGGTGAACGATGAAAGGCTATCATATACACTGAATGAGCATATTATTATGACCACCCTGTCAGCATCTCGTTGGGCCACCTTTTGCCTTTAATACTGCGGTGATTCTTCGTGGCATTGATGCCACGAGATGTTGGAAGGTGTTGGGAGGAATCTGACACCATGCCTGATGGATAGCACTGTCTAGTTGAGCTAGATTGGACGGTAGTGGATCCAGCCGTCTGATGGTTCGTTCGACGTCGTCCCACAAATGCTCAATTGGAATGAGATCTAGGGATTGTGGGGGTTACCGAAGTAAGGTAAAGTCCCCCTCATGTTCGTGGAACCACTCCTGCACAATACGAGCTCTGTGGCATGGCGCATTGTCTTGCTGGAAGTAGCATTTCCATTGGGATACGCCTCAACATGACAGGGTGGATTGATCGGCGAGGATACGGAAGTATGCTGTGCCATCCAGACGTTGTTCAACACGTATTAACGGACCCAACGCCTGCCAGGAAAACATTCCCCAGACCATAACACTGCCCGCACCGGCAATCTTTTTCCAAAATTATTTTTCCAAGGTCATATAGCAATTAAATGAAGACAACTTTCATTCCTCAATAATATGTTGTAATCAACGTTAACAACAGCGGCAATTTTAAAAACGGCATCACATGTTACCGTGATACTCTTCATTCGGCAACAGTATCTCTTGAAACCAAAATCATATAAAAGTTGGATTACCGGAGTAAAATTCATCAACCTACTGTAATTATCATGTACTGTAGTTCATCAGTTTGTTCCTTCTGCTGCTTTATCGTTGGTATCTCATCTTTTATGCCAGAAACAACGGAAGCAAGTGAGCGAGCGCGGGGGAAGGGGTGAGGGCCCCCCCCCCCCCCCCCCCCTCCCTGAAATTGATCATCTTGCCAACTAATTCTGCTGCTTGGGGGACGCCCCACACGCAGGATTTGGCAAGCCCCCCTCACCCCTCACCCGAAAAAAAATCCTGGGTACAGTCCTGCAACTAAGTATTATTCCATTGTCGATTTTACAGTGACTTTTATAGATTATATGAATTTGTATTTTGAAAATAATTATTTTTAAAAAAAATTTAGTGACTATAAAAAATACTTTTCCTTAGAATGTTTACAGTGCATTTTCGATGATGATACTATACACGACAAAATTAAACTTATAAATCATTTGTATATTTTCAATTGTACAATGTTTATCTTATTCGTTTGGAAAGAAGAAGTCTTAGTTTTGCTACGTTTTCATTCTAATTACTTTGATTTGTTAAAAAGAAAAAAAAAATAATAAACAAATAAAGGGAAGTCGCGCGCGGCGACCGCATTATGTTGTTCGTAATTTTTTGGCATGCATTCTAAATACTTCATCGTTATAGATTCTTTTCATTAACAGACATACTTTATAAAAATATGCAATAACTAGCAGAGACACTCGGCGTTGCCCGAGATAATTACAGTTGTAGGTTAAACAGAACAACCTCATGAAGTTAAATAACAAATTTGTTTTCAGTAATTCTACAATTTCCGTCTATAGACGAAGCAGTTGTTTAGATGTTTGCGATACCCAGATAACTTTTTGTCATCTCTGCCCAATACTCATTTCTTCGTTGGCAATTCGATAGATATGAATTACTGTTATAATCCTTCGAAAGATTATTATATGACATAACACCACATGGTTGTTGGTTTGAAGAGTTGAGTTCATGTATGCTTTGTTATCGGTTATGTCGCCAACTGTAGCTCGAATAAAGGGACTGCGTCCTCTGTCATCTTTCACTCTTTCTCAATAGTCTGCTAACTCTCCATTATCTCCAGTTACTGATCATTATTAAATATTTCCAAGAAAACGTTAACTTCTAAGAAAAGCCCGAACTCTATGTATGTATTGTTACAGATTCAATTTTGTTTTATAATTCTCAGAGGTGGGATGGAACCATCATTCTTAATGAACCTACTTATATTGCACACTTTGCCCGGGCTTTACTTACCCTCTTGTTGTTGTGTCTCAGATTAAAATGTTATCCATCTTCACCCCCGGGGAGCATCACTGGATACTTTAGACCAGGGCCGTCCAACTCGTGCACGACGCCCGTGTGCAACATAAAATGCTCGCGGACAAAGGTCACGGGCAAAGCCGAGGAGATAGTCCAAAACTCAGGAGGGGAGTGGGTATAGTTTTCCTATGCAGTGTTGCCAGACTTTAGGGGGTGATTGCATTAAATGAGGCATTATTTCTTTTGTTACTGATACTTGCTTGTTTTTCGTCTCGCATAACATGGCACACATTCCGAAAAGCATAAAATCACTGAACCAGTATTTAAATCGCAATGGAAGAATATGGATTTTTTTTTCATTGTTCACAGATCGGATTCGAAATGCTTAATGTGTAATCATGTCCTATTGGAGAAAAAAAATATAATTCTACCTGACATCGAGAAAATTGTCACATTAAAACGAAAGAAATAAAATGGTAAGTTTCCTCGTTTTATTTTTTACAATGTCGAATTGATAATCAGCAATTCGACTTTAAGGAACTGGTCAACGTAATGTGCAATACGGGGGTAAGTTTGATTACTCGCGTGCATGGGCGCTGCCCGCAGACAGAAATCTTGGACAGCCCTGCTTTAGACCTATCTTTTAAAATTTCCCTTGCCCTTGACGTAAAAGCTGTTATACCCTCCTGCTCTAGCCGAGCTTCCGTTGTTCAGATGTTTCCAATGCCCGGATAGCTTTTTATCTTTCTGTTGCAAATTTCACTGATCAATACTATACTATATCCAACGAAAGAAAAACTGGGCGTGCCCAGTTAAATTTCCAATTTCAATTGTTAAACATTGTTAATTTAATTTAGCAAGAATGTCTAACAATTGAAATTGGAAATTTAATTAGACACGCCCAGTTTTTCTTTCGTTGACAGAGTATAGTTCTTTCTTTTTTTTTTGCCAAACACACAAATTTTCGCCACCCGTCCGGACGTTTTTAGGGAGCTCAAGGAAGACCCGTGTGATTTCTTAGCCTCCTCTATAAACACTGCCTTATCTATGTCCTGTTATTGCATAATCATATTTATGCTCGTTGTTAATAATTCGTTACCCCCTCCCTAAAAGAGGTTAATATGGTTAATTATGTAGTGCAACACCAGTTAATGTGTTAACAAATTTTCAACCCCACTTTCCCCCTCTTAGGGATTGAATTTCGAAAAACCCCTTCTTTGTGCTCACTTACATTTTGTAAAGAACCTCTGTACAAAATTTCAAGTTTCAAGGCCTTATGGTTTGGGCTGTGCGTTGATCACTCACTCAGTCAGTTTCTTCTTTTATTTATATAGATTGAATAAAATTGATAGTTTTTATTCTGTATTGAAGCCAATGCTTCATAATCGGGAATTGGAGAAATTTGTTGAGCCTTTGCCTAGACGTCAATTCTTTTCGGTGTTATGCACTTTAATGAAATCAAAACTTGAGAAAAAATTTCGATAAGTGTTTTTCTTTCTTTACCAAATACTTTTCATGTGGCACCAACTTATTTCTTTCTCTACCAAAATAAATCGGAAATAAATGTTTTTTGTGTAAAATTTCAAAATAGTCTCAAAAAGAGATTTCATCGAAATCCGTTGAATAGTTTTTTGCTTGAATAAGGACCACAAACTTGACGAAAACGATTGGTAAATAGTATTTTTTGAACTTGGGAAGAGGAATATGTGAGAAAGAAGCCTATAAAAAAAGTGTAATCGAATTTAATATGAAGATTCTTTTTTAATTAGCAAAGCTTTTCGTTTTTCTTTTTCAAAAGAGAGCGTTTATCCCATTGTATTTCAGAACTTAAAACTTGTTTGTATTTTATATTTCATAATCTACTGCTCTTTATAAGAGAATTTTATTAGAAGTTATGTTTCTGAAATAAAATTGTCTAGGAGCCCTTTATAACATGGTTTCGGCGTGAGAGATATTCATGTGAAAATTGTTTTAGGCAATGCATACATTAAGAAGACGGGAAAACGCACCTGTCATCATCTGTTGGTCCACTAATATCTTTTGCTGTGCTTCTCGTTTGCCGAGTTACAAGGAGATATTATCCCCCCCTCCCAAAAAAAAAGCAAATCGAGGTTCATGGCAAAAAGGAAAACAAAGTTTACGGATCGTTGAAGATATAGAATTCTTTCCCAGAAATATTGAAATGAAAAACGATCGCTGAAGAACGGAAAATAAATAAAAATTGATTCATACAAGTGTTTTCGAACACATGGAATTTTTTGAAAATACACTGGTAAAATCTTTCGTAAATTAAACTAAACTCAATAGCGAAATATTAGTTGAGTTTAAAAAGGTTGAAGTAGAGTTACTAAAACTAACGCTAAGAACTGAATAAATATTGAATAACTGTGAATACGAGAGAAGACTGTCAGTGAAAAATTCAGGAAGACCACTTGCCCACAACGGTGTTAATGACCATAAATTTGGCAATGCCCACAAATTTGAATACCAAATAAACAATATAAGAAAATAATTTTAAAAAATAATATTCTTCATTTTAAGAATGCTTAAAAATCTGTTATAAGGTCCAGAGCCCTTTAATTTCAGCACTAATGCGAGACACGCCATTGTTACTTTTTTATATATTATCAAAACATCAAAGCAAACAGATATAAGAAGTGATATCAATACATCCTATACTAATTCTATAGTACGAGAGCAGGTGACAGTATAGGGTGATTTCATTAATTATAGCTCGCACAACGAAAGAAGGAAGTAGAAGCAAAGAACGTATAAGAATAAGAAGGAAAGGCCATCCAAGTCTGCCGGGAAATGTATATCGCAGAGAAGCCCCGTTCGATGATCGGGAAACTTTTACCACGTCATACACTACTGTTTATAAAAATCGCAACACCCTGATGGAATAGCCCAATCTGCATTAAATTTGGAGCATTTGCATATCATGGGTCAGAAAAGAAACCATTAGATTTTCAGGTCAATACAATGCGTTTTATTGTCACATTAGTATCAGGTGAAACCACCGTGGGATGCAATTACAGCCTCTAAACGTCGTGGCATTGAGTCAAACAAGCTCTGAATAAGGGCCTGGGGAATGTCCTGCCATGCTCTGTCTACACGGGTATACAGTTCATCCACAGTTGCTGCTGCAGGAGTCTGACGAGCCAATCGATGAGCAACCCTGTCCCACACATGTTCGATTGGGTACATGTCTGGTGAACGAGCAGGCCAGGGGAACAAGGGCGTGTGATGTGCTTGGAAAAAGGCGAGGACATTTCTGGCCACATGCGGTCGGGCATTGTCCTGTTGGAATACAGCGCCTGGAAGGTTCTGCAGGAAGGGGATGACCTCGGGTTGCACAACTTCCCTGATGTACCGGTCACTGTTCAGATTGCCATGGATTCTGATCAGACGGGAACGGCCATGGTAACTGATTGCACCCCACACCATCACCCCTGGCGTTTGTCCTGGATGACGCTGCAGGATGCATTCTGGAAGGTCGCGCTCGCCACGATGTCTTCTGACTCGTATCCTACCGTCATGGTGCTGCAAGTTAAACCTTGACTCATCCGAAAACACAACTTGTTGCCATTCAGCTTGCCACTGTTGGTGTTGATGGGCCCATTGCAACCTGAGGCGCCGGTGGTTTTGAGTCAAAGGAATCCGCAACAATGGTACTCGTGCCATCAATCCTCTGGAAATCAAACGGCGTCGTACAGTGCTAGCAAACATTGTCCTGCCTACTGTAGCACCCCACTGTTGTGCTAACACTGTGGAAGTGGCTGTACGATCTGCTACACACATGCGATAGAGGTGTCTGTCATCTCGCGGTGTCGTCGTGCTGGGTCTTGCTGAGCCTGGTCTTCGGTGTGCCCTGTTCTCTTCGCTCCACTGCCTCCATGCACGCATAATTGTCGTTGCATTACGTCCTACACGAGCAGCAATGTCACGATACGACCATCCCGCTTCACGCAGACCAATTATGCGTCCTCTTTCAAAGTCTGTCAGCTGTTGATATGGTCGAGGCATGGTGTTCTTTCAAGCAATTACTCTGAAAATCTAATCATTTATACTCTGACCCATTGTATGCAAATATTGCAAATTGCATATGGATTAGACAATTCCATCAGGGTGTTGCGATTTTTATAAACAGTAGTGTATAAACACAGCCTTCACTTCTTATTCTTATACCTTTTTTGATTGTTTGTGATGTTATAACAATACATTTCAGCGCAGTCTGAGCTTATATCAATTTGCTTGGCGTGCGGTGCTAAGGGTCAAGCAATAAAACATCATTGCTGCAAAATAACTTATGGCCACAAATGCTATTTTATCTTGGTCAGTAGGAAACTGTGAAAATGATAATGATGAACTTTTATTGACAACTTGAAATGTCACAAGAAATAATATCCAAGGAATTCGAAGCAGTTGCAAAGTTTTCTTTTGACTCAGATCCAATAACTCTAGACATTGAAAATCCAAATTTATTTGAAACAAATTCGGCTGCACACGTTGCAGGCTTTTTAGCCAAAACAAAATTTTTGAAAAAATGAATGCATTAACTATAAGAACACTTTAGTTGGTGATAAAAGTTTATCGCATTCTAATTTTCCAATGGTTATAACATTTATAACCATATTTAATGCAATTGATGTTATTTTTTTTTATAAAAAAATTATGTTCAACATCTTTTCCACTGTCTAATTTTTTGTGGTGTCTGCTTTTAAATCACTTTTAAAAAGTAAATGAATAAAAGTCATGTTAAAATAAACATTTGTTTTCTTCCTAAAATATATTAAATAAGTAAATAGAGAACAATGAAGCATTTTTTACCACGCTTATTCTCAAAATGAAAGTTTAAGTTTTATCACTTAGAAGAAACAATCTTATTGACAAAACAAATTCTGACGTCACCAACTACTCCATGCAAATAAAACTCCATAGATATGCAGGAAAAATGAATCTATCTAAATTAATTTTTTGTGGAAAAAACCGAAATTGGAAAGAAAAATTGCTAAAATATGTTGTCATCAGGAACAAACCTGTATGCAAAATTTAAGAGCGAATGGAAAAGCGGAAGTGCTTCAAACTCGACTGAAAGGTTCCGTACCATCTCACAAGATCCAAGAGCGAGCTAATACAGGGTGCATTATGAAAGTAATGCGCATTTTCTGGGAAAAATAGGTTTATTGATCCGCTTGGTACAAACGGTTAAAATTCTTCAAAATAGTCTCCTCCTGCATCAATACACTTGCGGAGACGATTCTGTCACGCCTGGAAGGCACCCTGGAATTCCTCGACTGGAATGCTTTACAGGAACCTTGTAACATTCTTCCCAAGCCGCACACAAAACTTGATCGCGTACCGCTGATCCAGCGAACGCTCCATCGTGCCGTGACACAATCGAAAAACAGACTTCGTGCGAAGACACGTCCTACCGCTCCTACTGCTCGGAGCGAACTGAGACACCAGGCGCGTTTGGAAGGGCAGACCCCCCACCACATTATTCGACCAGTCCGAGCGCGCTGCGATGGATAGTCGCGTCACAATAAAATTATGCGCATTACTTTCATAATGCACCCTGTATAAGGGTGGTAAAAATTACAGAATTTAAAAAAATTAAAATATTTCATTATAAAATAAACCATTAAGGAATGACATAACCAAGTACCGAAAGGTTAAACTAAACCATTCGCTGAACTATACTTTTAAACCGTCCTATGTTAACATTGGAAGTTTCAAACGGACCATAATGTAAACCACGTACCTTTGAAATAATTTCAACTATCATTAATATTACGTTATATTCATTCATGACACATCATTCCAATGTTGTTTGACATATTACATGCCATATTTTAGCATTGAAAGTTCCAATGAACCATCATGGTTCCACTAAACCAGGTTCCTTGAAACAAATTTGGATTATCATGAATTTTACGTTATAATCATTCATGACACATCATTCCAAGTCGATTGATATATTACATGCCATATTTTAGCATTGAAAGTTCCAATGAACCATCATGGTTCCACTAAACCAGGTTCCTTGAAACCAATTTGGATTATCATGAATTTTACGTTATAATCATTCATGGCACCTTATTCCAAATCGTTTGATATATTACATGCCATATTTTGGTATTGAAAGTTCCAATGAACCATCATGGTTCCACTAAACCAGGTTCCTTGAAACCAATTTGGATTATCATTACTTTTACGTGATATTCATTTATGATACATCATCACAATTTGTTTGATATATTACATGCCACATGTTATCATTGAAAATTTTTGAAGGTGCCATAAAGGTACCATTAGTGCACGTGCCAATGTTTCGATTGCAACAATTTTCAAAATGGTTCATTTCCTGCACCATATTTATTGGCCGAAATAGTAATTTATATTCGCTTGTATCTCGTCATTAAGATTTGTTTGACATATTACTTAATATATCTGTC
>JAHWFO010065353.1:42520-62998 GCA_023313115.1 Rhysida immarginata
GGTACCATTTGTGCACGTGCCAATGAACCGATTTAGATAATATTTGTAACTGGTTCGTGCCATAAACCATATTCATCGACTGACGAAAACAGATTTTGAAAATCTTTCATAACCTCGGAGGAGTTTGAGTTACAGACAGACAGACAGACACGTTTCCCCACACTGATAGCATAAAGCACCTTTCGGTACTTAATAATGTTATGGAATAAAATAATTATACTTTCAATATAATAAACTGTGTCAGTAAATAAATTAGAAAATAAATGAACAATAATTTAATTTAGCATTTTAAAACTAAATAAAAAAAACTTCAATGAATGCACGTATAGCATAGCATTTGCTGCCCTCTTTGACATGAGCGAGAGCTTCTTTGCATACCACTTTCCCACCAGGCTGTGGCGGCGCTAGGACCTACAAACTTACACTAAATCAAGTAGAGCTTTCATTCTTTTCCTTAACGTTCTTTGGTAGAAGTAGCGAGAGCCAATAAGATTCCAGTGAAAGGGGAATCGTAAAGAGTATAAACCCCAACTGGCTCGGCCAACGAGCCCTGGGGCGCAGGTTGCAGTGTTCTCGAGATTCTCGAGTCGTGGACTGGAGTCTCGCCTGCGCATGGATGTTTGTGTTTGTCCTGTGTTAACGTAATCGTTCAGTTCATTACTTGAATACTGCTGATGCTGAAAAATTTCTTTTTCTCTCGTTATGATTCTGTAGTCTTTAAAAAGGCCATTTTTGATTTTAAAAAAATCAGGCTAAGGAGATTGTGGCCCTTATATCGCTATCATCATCGTTTGATTCGTTCGCCAAATTGTTCGTTAACCGCTCGACTTGTACAATCTATAAAAAAACGTTTCTGATTGGCCCCTTCTTTCGTTACGCGAGCTATACTATGTGGAATGACGTCGTATTTTGAATATCGGGAGCTGTTCTTGGAGTCAATTTTGTGACTCACAAGAGTTAACATCAAATTTTATGTCAAACCAGGAATCAAGACCGTTCACCGTGGGTGTTGGACTCCGCCAAGGGTGCGTACTGTCGCCCCTCTTGTTCATTATCTTTATGGACTGGATAGACAGGGGCAGCCGAGGCGATGAGCGTGTTTGTGTGGGTGACTGCCTGGTGGAGAGGTTGCTCTTTGCTGACGACCTTGTCTTCCTTGGGTCTTCTCACACGAACCTTCAGCATGCACTAGACAGGTTTACAGCCAAATGTGAAGAAGCTGGGATGAAGATCAATGTGGCTAAAACTGAGGTTCTGGTCCTTTCAAGACAGCCTGCTCAGTGCGCTCTCCATGTTAGGGGAGCCTCATTGAGACAGGTGGAGAAATTCAAGTATCTCGGGATTGCATTCACGAGTGATGGACGGCAGGAGAAAGAATTGGATGCTCGGATCGGTGCAGCAAGCTGTGTTAGACGCGAACTGTGGCGATCCGTGGTAACGAAACGCAAGCTGGGTAACAAAGCCAAGCTCTCCGTCTTCAAATCTATATTTGTCCCCATTCTCACCTATGGTCATGAGGCTTGGGTAATGACCGAAAGAGTGCGATCGCGGGTACAAGCGGCCGAAATGAGATTTCTGAGAGGTGTGGCAGGTGTTACCCTACTAGACAGAGTGCACAGCAGCACAATAAGGGAGTCTTTAGGTGTTGAACCGCTACTTCTCCTCATTGAGAGATCTCAGTTGCGCTGGTATGGCCACGTGATACGGATGCCGCAAACTGGTCTTCCTAGGCAGTTGTTATTTTCCAAGCCGGTGGGTAAGAGACCAAGGGGTCGGCCTAGAACCAGGTGGCTAGACTACATGGAGAATCTGGGTTCGAGTCGCTTGGGTATTACCAAGGAGGACATGGACCTGATGGCGGAAGATCGCGATCGCTGGAAATCCTCCATAGGGCTGCTGCCCCCGCGACCGTAACGGATAAGCGAGTTTGAAAAGTAAGTAAGTAAGTAAGGAATCCAATGGTTGGACTTGGTTTAGGCAGTAAAGCATTGAGCCTGCTGTTCGAGATGTTCGAGATACAGATTCAACAAGATATCAACGCATTAAATGATTGATATAAGGCACAGAGATTATCCTTTAATGATGACAAAACAAATACTGTTATTATTGATAGACAAAAGCATTCCCCGGTAAAAACTTAATTAAGAAATAAAAAATAATAAATAATCAATAAAATAAAAATAAAAATAAAAAGCTGACGTTTCGGTTTGATTTTATTAATTATTTATTATCTTTTATTTTTTATTAATTATTATTTATTTAGTGTGTCAGGTTGCTTTTATTTTTTAATTAATAACTTTTCTTGTATTCCAGGATTTTTGTGTCTCGTCCTTCTCTCATATATATCCGCCCGTAAAAACTTGTAAAATATTAGGAATCACGTCTCACATTAACTTATCGTGTAAAGAAAATATCGAACTTATATTAATGGATTTAACTCGTCTTATTTTTTTGTTTGCTAGAACTATGTTAAATATTAGCCAAAAAAGAATCGATTCAGATTATTAAAACGATGTTTGTACCGAAAGTGGAAAATGTAATAATCGTTTGGTCATCGGCCTCGAAAATGCAACTTACGAAAATACATGTGGCCTATAATGATGTCTTAAGAGAAGCATTAGGCCTCCCTAGGCATGCCTCTGTTTCCCACCTGTATCAAGCATATAATATCCCAACCTTAAAGATGATATCCTGGTATGCAAGATTCAACATATGAGTAGCGATAAGAGGGAAACCAAAATCGACGGCGCGCCGCTGCTTTAATAGTCCTAAGTTTTCTACTTCCTTCCTCGAGCTTGTATCTCATTCACGAAACATGAACTATCTATATACCGGGTGTTCAATTTATCTGAAGACATTGAAATATCTCGAGAACCACATATCGGATAAAAAAAAGTGTGAATGAAAAAAAGTGTGGAACAATGCAAGGCAAAGTTTGTACAACAATAGGTATCAACAATGGTATCAGCACGCAATTTACAAACACACTGCATGGACCAACAATATATATCTCATGACCAACAATGCAAGGAAAAGTTTGTGCAACAATAGGCTCATCGTGTTCGCATCAACAATGGTATCAACGCGCAATTCACCAGTAACAATGAACACAAAATGAAGATGCAATGTTAAAGCAATCTTTCCAAGAATTATAACAATGAACATAAAATGATGATGCAATATGGATAAGTTTCAATTTGTAACAATGCATAAAATTCCTGGTATTAAGGCTTTTCTTAGAAAAGAGAGTTCTTAGTACTTAACAATTTCTTGAAAATCTTTAAAAATGATCAGTAATTGGAGATAATGAAAAGTTAGCATACTATTGAGAAAGAGTGGAAAGACGACAGAGAAAGCACTCCTTTAGCTCCGTGCTATATTGAGCAAATGGGAAGCAAGTAAATAGAAGAATCGGCGACCACTAGACTACACAAAGTGATGAATGGCCAAGTTTTTCTTCAAGACATCGAGAGAAGAAAAGGAATTGCGACAACATCAAGTGTACATCTGAAGTAAGATTACGTGAGTAAGAAATTATTTAGACTAGTAGTGGCATCCTTGGAGAGGTCAAGCTATTGTGAGTCTTTAAAAAATTCTTTTCGAATTATCATTAAGAATTTTTACTGTATTAATTCTAAGCGTTTTCATGTGTTTATTTTTAACATATTGCAAAATTTAATTTAATTTTTTGAGATTGTTCTGCTTACCAACAAGTGTAATTATCCCGGGCTACGCCGGGTACCTTTGCTAATAGAGTATAAAGTAGAGTAGGAACTTTATCTGATGTTGACCATCCTATACATTTTGTTAGGGACTGGATGTCGATCTCGGATAATAAAAGATTATACCTAGAACTCAGATTATAAATTCCTTGATTCATTTTTCCATATAATACAATTCCCCATTGGAATGCATTGTCTTTTAATGTAAAAAAATCAAATTAAGTGAACCTTAAAGATCTGCCCGAATCATCGGCAACATGTTAATAATTTGTTATTACAAACTAGTACTATTTGATTGGTTTCATATCTTTAGTCTTTACCTATCCCATTTCGATATGCTTGGTTTGGTATTGACGTCCTTTTCAACTGCTATGGCCATTTCAGGACGGCGTTATAGGGGCCGCAAATTTTGCCTCGCAAGGGTTCTTTAACGTGCAGCCGGCAAACGACTACACGGGACCAACGGCTTTACTTCCCTTCCGAAGGAAGTGCGTGATCTCCCCCCTGAAAAAATCCTCGTCGTCCTCGGTGGGGGGTCGAACCCGCGTCCTCGGGCATCAGAGGCGATCATGCAACTACTGAGCCACCGAGGCCGATCCATTTCGATATGCAAATTTTTATAATAATAATAATAATAATGATGATGATGTAACAACAGGGTGAAATAACCACCAGATAGACTAGAAGGTCGAAATAACAACAGGCGTGAGACCAAAACGGGTTAATGAAACGAATACAATAAAAGAAATAAAATAGTAAAATGAACGGAGAACCACGAAAAATAAAAATGAAAAGAATAAACGAAAAACAGAACAGCAAAAGATCGGTAATAGAATAACAGCAACGTGGAAAACCCGACTGGAAAACCGAAAGGCTTAAACCCCTTGTTCTCAAACAAAGAAGGGGAAAAAAAATCACCACTCGGGTTGTAATAACAAACAGTGTTAACAACATGTATAAAAAATTACTAACAGATCCTCATTTAGACATCGGAGCAATCTCGATTGCTATTATGCAAATAGATTATTTAAAGCGGGATCAAGTAAACAAACCTTAGTCCGTAATTTACCTACGAACTCAAGGACAGATTTGTTCCTAGTACCGCTTGGAACACGAAAACCGATTGCTTCGAATACTCCAATTGACGTAATTTTCCCTTGAATCAGTTTATTTAAAATATTAAAAAGGGTTCTATTAATGATATTCGTAATGTTAAAAGAAGAAACAAATCTGCGTTTGTCAGGAAGCTGTAATGCTCGCGCTATAAACCAAACAAAATTGAGAATTTTCGTTTGAAGATATTCCAATAATTGTAATGTTCCAGACTACCAAATCCAGACGGCATATAAGATCTTTGACACAATAATTGTTTTAAAGAGCAACAAGAACGTCTCTTCATGTCTAAAAAAAATTTGTCAGACGTTTAATGATTCCCAGGCGTCTGTTTTTATCTAAAAGTAACGATTCAAGGTGAGCAGTGAAGGAAAGCTTGGCATTAAAAATTGTGTTTTTAATAATATTCCGACGTTTTATAATATTGTGTGATAATTTTAATCATATATAAAATTAGTTACTTTCCTCGAATAAATGACACAAAACGTTTTCGCAACATTCAAAACAAGTCCGTTATCAGTAGTCCATCGATAAACATTGTCTACCGCCTTAGAAAGCTCATAACAGTCATTCCAGTCATATATGGCTGAAAACGACTTAAGATCATCAGCATATAAAAAAAAGTTTATATGACCTGCTAGTTTAATATATTCAATGTCAGCTATAAAAAGATTGAAAAGAACGGGACCGAGTGGGGATCCCTGGGGAACTCCACTCTTAATTCTGCCATAAACAGTAGTATCGCTTAGAACTTTTAAAGCGAAAGTTCTACCAATCAAAAGGGATAATAATACTAATAATAATATTTTCAGTGGCATTCGCGTTTTAAGAGCGGTATAACACCATAGGGAGACGGAGCGAGATTAGGGCGATCTTCCACTAGCACAACTCTGGAAAGTGTGGACGTAATTTAGGTATTCTGCATGAAGATCATCCATCAGGTTAGATGGTTAGAAATTTTGTCGTTAGGTTTTTGGCTGAAACAGCATGACCACCCTCCTTGCTCTAATCTCCGGAGTTGGCACCTTCCGATTTATTCTTCCTTCCAGAGATGAACTTTAAGCCTGACGAATTATTGTTCTTTAAACCGTGGACGAAAACTAACGCTTGAGGGAGCACGCTTCGAGAACGTAACTTCTAGGGAGCGCTCCAAAATCGAAATAAGCGGTGTCTCGCTTCACTAGGGGACTAATTTGAGGAAGATGATGACAAAATTTTTTTTCCTATACAAGATGTTTCAAAAATACTTTTACAAACTTTGGGGATAGGTTCCTTACACCTGAACAAGAAAAAAAGTTCATATAAACATACCGTATGTCGAGTTACGGTATTAATGAAAGTTTACAATGTAGGTGATTGGAACTCATCTACACATAGACTCAAAAAATGCTTGAAATGTCCTCCTGTTGCTTCTGAACACGCATGCACTAGTCGAATCATGGACTGTCGCAACCTTTTCAAATACTCCCTATCGGTTTCGAAGGGTTTCGCAGGCGTCCATGATACGTCGATGAAGAGTTTCTGCGTTCGGATTGTGTGGTTCATAGACAGATGCAGATGGGTGTTTAAGATGTCCCAAGAGATAATAATCCAAAGGATTGAGGTCGGAGAACGTGCATGCCATGGAATTGGTCCTCCTCTACCTATCCATCTGTCATGTTGAAGATAGACGAAAGACGAATGGAAACAAGTCTCCCTGGCAACAAAACGCCATCTGGGATACAATGAGTCACACGAACATTGATCCTGAATATCTGAACATCGTGATAACTGGAGATGAGCCATGGGTGTTCAAAAATGACCCAGAAACAAAACCGCAATCATCACAATGGATGCATTTCTCGTCCTCAAGGCCGAAAAAAGCTCGACAGATGCACAAAAAAATCAAAGTGTTGCTAAAAGTTTTCTTTGACAGCCGTGGCATTCTGAATCATAATACGCACCGAAAGGGCAAATATTTACAAATATTTACAAACTCTTAGCCGTCTCCGTGAGGCAGTTCGGCGAAACGATCGGACCTTTAGAAATCAAAAAAACTGGCATTTGCTTATCACAACAATGCTCCTTCTAGATCGTCGCACCTCATCCAGGTTTCTTGGCAAAACAAGGGATCCTGTTGTCTGACTTCTGGTCGTTTCCGAAAATCAAGATGCCATTGAAAAATTCCTGATTTGAAAGTAAAGAGGAGAAAATGCAAAAAGCGACGGAAGAGCTGCAGACAATTCCAAGAGACGCCTTCCATAAGTATTACCAGGTTGGTAAGACCCTGAAAATAGCTGATGTTTCGGATAGAGGCTATCCTTTTGTCAAAAGAAAAAAATAAAAATAAGAAGGCCATCTGCAACGCCCTTATAAGAATGGAATTATTATTGTTAATTTTTTTCCTTTGACAAAGGCTAGTTTCCATCTGAAACGTCAGCTGTTTTCAGGATCTAATCACTCTGTGTCCAATTTTATTTTTTACGAATATACTTCAGTTATTGTTAATTTGTGACTGTCCCTAATAATTTGGCAACCCTCTGTGGAATGTTAAAAAAAGTCATTACAAAACTTGAAGATTAGTGAAAACTGATTTTTCAGGAGTAAAACCGTGTTGAAACGATGGTGCTATTTTATCATCAAAACGTTTCGATTTTTTAATTACGAGTATAGTATTCAATAATTTCGCTAGAAAACAGATAATAGAATAGAGGTCTACAGTTTTTAGGTTCACTAGGAAATCTTCCTGGAAATCTTTTTCCAGGAAGAAATGCAATGGATTTCCACTATTTGGGGAAGTGAAGCTATATACTTTTTGTAGAAGCGACTTTAGGCAGCATTTAAAACAAAGTCCAGGAAATCATTTGCAGTAAAAAAATCTCTATGTTTTAACCTTTTCAGACTTCTTCAGTATTATATAGATTATTGAATTGATAATTCAGATTTCAATTAATCTTTTACGTAATTGGATGAACAGCTTGAAGGATCAAACTTGCCATTATTATTTAAACTTTTCCAAAGTGTTGAAACAGACGAGAATCTTTACTTGGTAAATTCTGAAAAGTTTTCTAATAGAGTTAACTCGAGAATCGAGAGTTTTTTGACTTATACTAATAAAACCAAAATAAAAAAAAAGTGTCAAAAAAAAAAAAATAAATGATATTTGAACGAGAACTAGTGATTGTGAAAATCAATTGACTCCCCAAGAATATCACAATTTTTATGGTTTAAGAATATGAATATTTTCACGTGCATTTCGGCTGGAAGAAGCGATTCAAATATATAGTTAAAAGACCCAAAATATCTCTTTTATGCTCATATCTTTTATATTCTAAAGTTGATATTCTCCTTTCAAGAGCTTTTCTTATCTCCAATGCCACTTCTCTGAAGAAAGAAAACTTTGTTACAAACTTTGTAACAAACAAGGTTATCGGAGATAGGCTCTGTGATTTTCACTCGTTTTTAATAGAAAGTAGGTTTTCTCTCACTGACAAAGCTAAAATATTATTTTTCAACATGAGCAACTGCAATTTTATTTTTCTCTCTCTCGTCTTCTAACTCTCTGGCCTTTCCATTTTCACAATCTCATACGTCTCTCTGTCTCTCTTCTCTCTCTCCAACCTTTCCATTTTTACAATCACTAACGGGGAGATAAAAATTATTCATAATAGTTTAACATAAATATGCTACATTTTCAAGCCACGTCAATTTTCAAGATGTCGCGTTATCGATTTGTAATATGCATGTTGAATACCACGTTAGCACAAACTTTCAGGTGCTCAACTCCAAACAGAAAAATTCTCCATTCGTAGGTAAGCTGTTTTTGGTCATTTTCTTCCATCTTCCTGAGATTAAATCATCACGAAATAATGCACGTTCTTCCTGCTGATACAGCAAAAATTTGAAATAAGCTTTCGAGTACGCTTTAATAACTTAACAAATCTCAAAATGAATTTTTCAAGAAGAAAATTTATGAAGAGAATGAAAGATAAAAAATTACTTAATGTCACATCCATTCATAATATACTGACAATTGCTGAAATCGTGTCAGTGGTAGTCTTTCGTAACATGCTTTCTCTCTCTCATTAATTCACATAACTTCAGTGGTTAGTTGTCAATTTATGTGCTCCAACTTAGACGCATTACCAACTCTTAAAACTGATTGCATGTCTTCATTGTTTCTACTAAAGGTTTTAGATGGTCTAAAATATCTACCCGTATTTTACACAAAATTTACCTCATTATGATTTTGCCAAACTTTACTCAACTTTCACCTACATGGCGCTCGGAGAAAATTTCTTATTACAAAACAAGTCATTATGGCGATTTATTTGAAGCCCGTGTTGCGAAATCTTTGTGACACTTCAGTAAGCTTTTAAAATGAATCAACGAAAACTAATGGATCCTTAGAGTAAGATGTTAATCTGAAATCAATATTAAATTAACAAGGCACAATGAAGCCTTCCCTTGAAAAATATTTGTTTTTTTAAATATATAAAATTTGTTATGACGCAATATTGTTTCCAAAGCTTCAGGATAATATCTGCTATTTTTTTCTTTTTGGAATCTTAGAATCTCCGTATTTTGACCTGAAAGAAGCGTTATTTATTGATTTTTGGTTGCATCAGTTGAATCCCCATCCAAGCTCTTGTAATACGATGGCACCATGTTTAGTTTTATTATTATTTTCTTACTTCACCAGCTGTCGTTCCCAAGAGTATTCGATCCAATCTTTGATCACATAAAATACAACCATGTCGCCATAAATAAGCGGAGACAAGTTTAGCCATCTTCAGTGAAAAACGATGTTAGTGAACAAAAAACTAAACTCATCTCTATAAGTCAAAAAAGTTCCCATCTTCGATAGAAAGGAAAGTTCTTTTCATTCTTTTTATTTTTGAAGAACAGATGCCCATAATTGTAGAAAGGAAAACAGAATTATCTAAGGGGAAGTCTTGTATATAAGAGCACTTAATAATTTTTTAGTTTTTCGTTATATATGCTTCATTTTTTGTCTGCAAAAAGCGTGACAATGAAATTCGGGGGAGGGGGCGTACTATTTTGATTTACACTTTATTTTTTCTGACATATACAGAGAGTTACAATCAGCTGTTAGATCCACCTCTTTAATATAAACTCCCTTTAAATGAATGCACTTTTTCCTATGGTGTAGTAGCTTCTCTAAGGCGTTTGGAACCATTCTTTTGGAGTAACATCTATCCACACTTGCACAGCTGTGTTCAGATCTTCAACGTTTGCAAAATGGCGTCAACACAGAGTTTCGGCAGAGAACTGCAATTATACTTCCATTGCATTGAGTGCTGTTTGGTCTCTGGCTCATGCCGCCAAAAGTTTCGGAACCCATCTGAATGTGGCCATGCATGATGTCAGTGCAGGGTGCTTCATGACAGTCCCGTGCAGTCCCGTGGCCGCCTCCATTTCCAAAAATGTGATGCACTCGTTCTCTTGGACGGCCTTCTCTACCCTGGCGATATTGGCGAGCGTTGACACTGCCACTTTCCTTCGGGAAGTGGTCCCCTTTTCCGTTAATGCGCGAACACTATTCCAGCTTCCACTCAGTTGTAAACATTTTCCGTGAAGATGTTCTCCACACGCACAATCACTAATCGCAAATGAATTTCTGCAGTTTCTAGAAAAATCAAATCATCTAAGGTTGCCCTTTATGATCGCTATCCATGTTGTCTGCTTATAACACCGACAGCAGTGAGAGATGTGGGCTGTGGTGTTGATAGCTGGCATTACTTTGGCTTTTGCTGCCACCTAATGACGGAAAGATGTACTACCTATGCATGAATGTGGTCACAATGAAATTGTTAGCCGTAAATGGAAATCAATACCGTACGTAAAAAATGAAATGTAAATCAATACAGTACGCCTCTCGTATAAGGGTGAGTTCCTTAAAATTTTGTTTCGCGACCCCCGTTTACACTTAATAATTCCAAAGCCCCCACCAAATGGGTGTAATATGTATTATACGAGGGGTGATCAAAAAGGAATGTCGTGTACTTTTTCTCGAAAATGACGGCAGATATGAGAAAATTGCGATATATAAAAGTTACTTTGGTTCATTGTTAAAATTTCCTGTTAGTCTCGTGTGCATGCGCCAAGCAATAGCGACGTGACAGCCCAAACAAGATGGCGGCTCTCATTTCATCGTCCAGTGTTTTTGAGCGGTGGAGTGTTATGCGTTTTCTTTGTGCAAAAGCACTGAAACCGGTCGATATCCATAAGGAAATTGTGTCGGTGTACGGAGGTGATATCGTGCAGCTCCGAACAGTACAACGTTGGTGCAAGGCTTTTAAAGAAGGACGATAGGACCTGCTGGAAGAACATCGCTCTGGCCGGGGACGGGAATTCATGACTGACAGCAACACTGCCGCTGTGGAAGCGCAGATGCGGGAACCGGTGGATTACCGTGAGAAATTACTGCAACGTTGGAATTTTCATATGGGACGGCAAACGCCGTTGTTCACTAGCAGCTCGGCTTTCGCAAAGTGTTATGCAGATGGGTGCCACGACAGTTGACAGCCGAACATCAAGGTGCTTGTTTGCTGCATCTCACCCGATACTAGGAGGAGAGTCAGGATATGTTGAATCGAATCATCACAGGCGATGAATCATGGGTCCACCATTTCACGCTCGAAACCAATATGCAATCGGCGATTTGGAAACACACCTCATCTCCCACAATGTAAAAGTTCAAAATCGTTCCATCAGCCGGCAAGATCATGGTGACATGTTTTAGGGATTGCCTGATACTGCTTGAGTTTCTTCCACCGCATACCACTGTCAATCCCGAACGGTACAGAGGCACATTGAGAAATTTTCGAACGGCCATACGCAGGAAAAGACCTGACTTGGCAATGGAGGACATCGTGCTGCACCACGACAACGCAAGTCCGCAAACATCGAAACGGGTCACTGATCTGTTGCAGCGATGGAACTGGGAAGCAATGCTTCATCCTCCATATAGCCCAGACCTTACTCCCAGAGACTACCATATCTTCTGACCGTTGAAGAAGTCACTGCTGGTCAACATTTCCGTGACGACGACGAGGTGAAATCGACAGTTCGCAACTGTTTCCTGGTTGTTTTTCAAGTTTCCCGAAAATGGCATTGCAGTGGATTGAAAATCCTGCATATTATAAATAAAAGATTTAAGAATAAATTTCGATTTTTTTAAAGAGGCCTTTTATATCTCCAAGAATACACGTGCTATTCTGTTACAAATGAATACAGATAAGTAAAAGAAACCTCATAATCATATGCTACAGCTAGAACGCATTTCAAGCATTATTTTTTTACAGGGTGATCCCAAGCATTATTTTCTTACGTTCAATTTGTTGCTAGTCTCTATTTGTCTTCGGGACAAAACCTTCGCTGAAGTATATGACGTGTAACATGCTCTTTACACTCCCTAAAGTTTCAGGATAATTCGTCAAGTATTTTTCTAGATTTTCAACAAAACGTCTAAAATCATATTATTTTGTCCAACCACTGTAAATGTTATTTACTTATTTACGTGTTACTTGGTTATTAGTTGCTTGTTTCATATGTGTTAATAAACTCATGCAAAAATCTCTAAACGTACTCATGTGTTCTTAGCAGTGTGTGTTTACAGTCTCATCAGCGGTAAGCGCTGACAACTCTGGCTGTTAGTTTATTAAATCGGATAATAATAACAATACTTCGATTACATGCTCATTGATAGGAATAGCATAACTTTGATGACAGATATCAGAATTTTTATTTATTCTATTCATATTGCGAGCTCCCTTATGGTATTAAAGAAATTTAGAATGTCTTTCAGGTTCTTAATTAAGCGTTAAACATAAGAAAATCCTTTTTTAAACTATCAACATACTCAACGGAACTTATTTTTCCTCTAGAAATTGGTGAATGTTTTTCTGAAAGCTTTCATCAAGAGATAAGAGAATAAACTGAGTTTTCCTAAAAAAAACTCTTGTTAATCAGATGTTATGCGATTGTCTGTCTTCTTAAACAAAAGATCGTTCATCCTGAATGTAGCGTGCAGAAGAGGGCGGCTCTAGTAGATTTGGATTGTGCTCATTCGAGCATTGCTGAAGTGGATTTCTTTTGATTGATAAAAACTCTTCGTTTTCATCCTAAGGCATTAAGCACGTCACCAATAAAAAACAGATCTTGCCTTGTTCCGCTAATAATATCTTTCAATGCGACACTAGTAATTTCGCCTTGCATAACAAGATATTGAAATTTGCCCCTTAAGATTACCGAACCTCTTTTATTAAAGATGCATTTCGTAGAACCTTCTTCAGAAGTACTTCTTTCTTTGAAACTCAGTAATTTTTAAGCTTTACATAACCCCCCTCCCTCACCTTATTTTTTGTTATTAAGAAATGTTTAGCATGATTGCCAACTCTTATACATTTATTCAATAAAGATATAGTAAAAGTAATATTCAATGAAATGTAAGTTACAATTTTACAAATATAAAAAAATATGCCCTCTTCGACATTAACATTTACTTTATGAAAAGAAACAGAATTCAGATTACACATGCCCATTCGGCTTCTCAATAACGTCTCGCTTAGTAGAGTCAAGACTTTTTCTACTACAGGTTGGAAAAATCGCGTGACGTCACTAAAGCAAAGTCAAAGCCAACTAGTAAGACAGGCCTGGACGCGGAAAAGTCACCTGACCATAGAAGTCCGAATAACAATGTAAGCGTCATTGTTTCCATCTTGGATTTAAACAATTAGTATTTTTTCGTTTGTTGAAAGCAATGAAGGTTGGATTGTTGGTCGGACTGCTATGGTTAGGTGACTTTTCCGCGTCAGGGCCTTGTATTTCTCGTTGGCCTCGAGCAAAGTCAAAGCCAACTAGAAAGACAGGCCGGGACACTTAAAAGTCACATGACCAAAGTAGATCGAGCAACAATCCAATTTTCATTGTTTCCCACAAACGAAAATAACACTGATTGTTGAAATCCAATCTACAAATAATTATATGAAGTTTAATTAATAATAGTGGAGTTTAATTTAATCATCTTTAATTATCGTTTTAGGATATTCTGGAGAAATGTCACAATAAATTGTTCGGTTTATATTAACGTCCCTTTCAACCACTATGCTCTTATCAGGACGGCGTTACAGGGGCCACAAATTTTGCCTCGCAAGAGTTCTTTAACGTGGTAGCCGGCAAACGAGTACACGGCACCAACGGCTTTACTTCTCTTCCGAAAAAAGTGTGTGATCTCAGAATTACCCCCTGAAAAAATCTTCGTCGTCCTCGGCCGGAATCGAACCTGCGCTCTCGGGCATCAGAGGCGATCACGGAACCACTGAGTTCCTGGATAAGCCCCTAAATGTCATCAAAATTGATATGTCTTTTTCTATGTAGAGAATGTTTTAGAATGCCAGAGACCAGATCATTGTCATGATTTACCATAATAGGCAACACCGACGCCGATGACAATAAATTGATAATAATTTATGTAAACGGATTTAATTATACCGTTATCCAACAAATCGACATTCAAATTGTTATATTGATTAGTATTTTCGACCAATTGTGTCTGCAAAGTAATGAAATTCAACTTGTTTTTCACATAATTAATTGGAATTTATTTGTATACAAATTCCTAATTCTTAATTCGACAATAAAAGGGAAAATGTGGGAAATGGCAAAGAGGAAGCATGAGGGAATTAATGACAATAAATTATTAAACATATAAAATTCCTTAAAAAACAAATCAATTATAAAACGCTAGAATAATACAACAAATAAAGATACATGATAATTCCATTTGAAAGAAATGAATATTTTTGAAATCCGAAATGTACATCTGAGTCAGCAAAAAATTTTTCTATGTGGAGTAGTGTTTTCTGTTTTTTCCTTTATTCACCCTTATGACAACACGAAGTGAATGCCATTGTATCACGTAAAGTAACTTCAGATGCGAAATGTTTGCATTACAAATTCTGTAGTGTAAATTCATCAAACCAAAATCATAACTATCAAAAAACATTGGAATTACATTTAATGCACATTTAAATCCATCTTTAAAAACAACAATATCGATTTCGACATTATTTCTATTACGCTATCTATTCTGTCTTTAAATCCGACCCGTTAGCGTTCTTTTTCGAGGCATAACAAACTTTAAATATTGAAATTGGAAACTGTTTTTTTTCTTTTCGAAATATAAACAATGCAATTAAATCTTAAACCAAAGGCCTGATCACTGAAACGTCATACATTGTTACATCATCATACGTCGACCAAATTCAGGGCTAATTATTAGTACAAATCACGGTCTATAGATATTCATGGTCATCGAGCTCCACTGTTAAAATGAAGCTAAAGTTTCTAGCTCCCGGTAGGGCGGGAACTCTATTGAAAAGTAGCGCTGCATGTACAATCTGCCCAACTGCGCCTGCAGCGCCACCCTATCGGCAGACAGAAACTTTACTTTCGTATTCAGTTTCAATGAAAATCTCTATCGCAGGTTGCGGTCGGCTATAGTGCGATCTATGCGGCACCTGACGCGACCTGTTTTCCTTAGCTTCTCGAAACAATGGAAAATGGCCGAAGCTCGATGACCATGAATATCTATAGACCGTGGTACAAATACTGTACGATCAACAATAGTCGACTGATGATGTAACAATGTATAACGTTTCAGTGATCAAGCCTTCTGTTTAGGTGGTATTGACTGAATTCTCTCTGATGGACATAGATCGCCATCTCTGGGTATCTGTTAGCATCCTATCGGTATTGATTTTTAATTAATATCTCGGCTAATTGTGGTCCCAGAGACTTGTTTCTTCGTTTCTGCGCTTCTATGGCGCAGTACCTTTCGAATGAAATAAGTTTGATTCCCCTCCTTATATAATAAGTACCCCAAAAATGTTCCCCAATTTCGATAACTCTAGTTCTCTAGTTATAAGTTAATCCATTAATAAAGTGAATAAGTATTTTATTTAAGGAAAAGAAAATAATAGCAGATGACGGGAAATCGTCTCTCCCCCGTTTCTCTTTAGACGCGAGTGAGAGAAACGTGAGGAGGAGGGGGGGGGGGACGAAAAAGTCACGTTGCAATGCTTAAGAGAAAGAGAGAAGCAATTGAGAGCGTGAAAAGAGGATGCTGCGGTGGCCATGGATCACGCAATGTAATCTCTTATGAACGAATAATACCAAGGGTTTTACTACTACATGTATTTCATGAGAGAAAAGTAGCTTGAAAATGAGGTTCACGAACATAATGTTTCACTGTTTAGCTCTAAAGGCTAAAACACATCTGCACGGAAACTGGGCGCACAGATTTCATCCGACAAAAAATGCGCACGACGCGTGCGACAAGATTAGAGACACATGCGCGGAATTCATCCGACTGAACGTGCTTGTAACACAGGAAGCGATCTACTTCTCTGTTGAAAAAATGGGTTCCAATGCTTTGAAGAGGCGAGAATTGCTTTTAAAGCAGCAGAGAATATTATTAATATTTCTGCACTTCTATAATTAACTCTTCGTTGAAAGTTCTTACTTCACGTTCAGCTATCGCTTCGACTGAACTGGCCTCCATTTTTTAATTTGTTGTTATCGAAACTCGAAAGCAAATGATGACGTGGCAGAAGCGAGAGCTGAACGTGAAATAAGAAAGCAAATGGTGGTTCGTTTGTTTCGTGCGGAAGAAAGTCGGACGAGCTCAAAGTCTCGCGTATCGTTCGCATGAGTCGTCCCACTAGTTCGTAAAAGATAATAAGTTGTCGTTGAGTCGCACACGACAACTTGTCGCGTGAAATCCGTGTAGTTGTGTTTGAGCCTTAAGAGTTTAATATTCGGATCATACGACTTATAACCCGTTTTGCAGTTCGTCACAAAACAAGTTTTCATTTTTCACGAGTGTTGGAAACAAAACCTTAAAATACTTGAGAAAAAGTTCAGTCCGTAAGTAGAAAACCTATAATAATCCATAGTAAGGGATAGAAATTATCCCCACTACAGTGTTCACAGCGCCGTTCTGTCGGCTAGAGAAAAAAATGTCCAAATCTCTTAATACGGGATTTTCCAACCTGTAGTTGAAAAAGATTTGGTAGAGTCTACTCTTGTCTGTTTTTGCAATATGCAGTACACATCGTCTTGGGCATCGAACATACAGCGCAACAACAGAATTTGCGCGTGTCCACAGACCAGGGGATTAAAAGACCGTGCTAAAATTTAGTTATATACTATTGTAACTTTAACTTGACATATTAATATTATTTTATTAACTAATTTCGTTTATAGAAGCAAAATTACTATATAATGATCAAAGAGACCATAGCTTAAATTTCAGCATCAATAATGGAAAATTTCATCATACAAACCAATGACGTATAGACCCGGAAACCTGTCAGCATACTTGAAGTGGGAAAGTCCGAAAATGAGCAAAACACATGGCTAAACATGAGAGTACCTGATTAATAATTCTTTCACACTCCGATCATGGAATGATAAGTTTACCTCCTCGTTAACTTTGTATTTGAGGTATTTTTTAATATTTTATAAACAATTTTTCGTTCATGGTTTCAATTTCAATTTCGTTTCGATCATCTTTCAGTACGTATTTTCGAATTATGGTTGTGGAAAATGATTCCTGATCCTTTTTCGTGTCTATTTGTACGGTTTACGCGGAAACTTTGAGGAATAGTTTTGTATTAATTATTCCTCGGGCCCAAAATCGTCAAAAACAAAGAAGCCACGCAGCTAACAACACCACGGCTTACTCCTGCCCAGAACTGCCATGGCTTCAATTGGCTTCACTTTGGTGGCGATGTTAAAATTAGGATTCGGACTCTACATGTACCTTTAATATAAGTCATTGGAACAAACAGTCCGAGCAATGCCTGACGGGCATATCAGCTAAACTTTTGTTTTCAAAGGATGTCACTAGATGGCGATGCCAGACGAAGAATGTTTCATTTTATTAAATTTTTCCAGACTTTCAAGTTCACAGGTATATATTTTCAGGAAGCTTGCTTCTCTCACGGTCAGTTATACGTTGCTTGCTCCCGCGTGTCCAGCTATCGAAATCTATATGTTTTTGCGCCACAGGGAAAGACATACAATGTTGTTTACCGAAATGAACTTGAATGCACAACTACTTGACAATCCATGCCCAGCTTACCTGTGTAGGTGATTCATTTATCATTTTTTTTTTCATTATTTACTTTTGTACATATAATTTAATTTTCTTTTGTTCCCAGTTCATTGTTCATAAATCATCATTTTTGGTTTAAAAAGATTATGAAAGGTTTGGAGAAGGCTTTCTAGACTCTTTCTCATTTTCTTGCATTTCGTTCATACTTTGTTAATCATAGTTCAATTTATAACATAACAAACAATCGTTAAAAAAATTACTCAACGCATCTTTTCCACCTGGGTAATATTGCCAGTCTATATACAGGATGTTTTTGAATTGTACACAGATTTTTTGGGAGATGATAGAAGAGGTCCTTAGAACTATTTTTTGTCATATGAACATGGGGTCCCCGCATGGGGTCTCCGTTTACTTACAATACTGCATTGAACAATCAAATGACACCGGGACGCAGTGTGCGTTGATAGGCCTAGATTATTTTATTTTTAACAATTAACACAAGCAATCTACTGTATGACTTTTTAAAACAAATCTTTACCTACTGCTTTCCCAGAATGCGATTAGTTCATTTAGATATGGACTAATCGTATTTTACAAAGGGGTTGGATCGTGACCACCGAGGGAGAAGGCCTCCGCATTAAAACGTATTGCATTGTTACATCATCATAGATAGTGCATTGTTATTCGTATTCCAACCAATAATAAGGTCTGAATTTGCACTATTTATGATGATTAACAATGTATTAAGTTTCAATGCGGAGGCCTTCTCTCTCGGTGGTCACGGTTGGATACCATGGAATCTCCTTGACGAAGTTTGTCCTAAGACTTTCAACAAACAAGCACGTGCACCTTGAAATTTCTTTGCAAACAATAGTACACAAAGATAATACAAAAGAACCACGCTTTGTGTTAGATGCTCGGTAAGTTAAATAAGTTAAATACAGTTACCAAAGCCATGAGTTTAAAAAAGTTATTACAGTATATTGCTTGAGTTAATTGTTAAAAATAAAATAATCTAGGCCTACTAACGCACACTGCGTCCGGGTGTCATTTGATTGTTCAATGCAGTCTTGTACGTAAACGGAGCTGCGGGGACCCCATGTTCATATGACAAAAAATACTTCTAAGTACCTCTTCTATCATCTCCCAAAAAATCTGTACTCAATTCAAAAACACCCTGTATATACACTACTATTTATAAAAATCGCAACACCCTGATGGAATGGTCTAATCCATATGCAATTTGCAATATTTGCATACAATGGGTCAGAGTATAAATGATTAGATTTTCAGAGTAATTGCTTGAAAGAACACCATGCCTCGACGACGACGAAGGGTACCATATCAACAGCTGACAGACTTTGAAAGAGGACGCATAATTGGTCTGCGTGAAGCGGGATGGTCGTATCGTGACATTGCTGCTCGTGTAGGACGTAATGCAACGACAATTATGCGTGCATGGACGCAGTGGAGCGAAGAGAACAGGGCACACCGAAGACCAGGCTCAGGAAGACCCAGCACGACGACACCGCGAGATGACAGACACCTCTATCGCATGTGTGTAGCAGATCGTACAGCCACTTCCACAGTGTTAGCACAACAGTGGGGTGCTACAGTAGGCAGGACAATGTTTGCTAGCACTGTACGACGCCGTTTGATTTCCAGAGGATTGATGGCACGAGTACCATTGTTGCGGATTCCTTTGACTCAAAACCACCGGCGCCTCAGGTTGCAATGGGCCCATCAACACCAACAGTGGCAAGCTGAATGGCAACAAGTTGTGTTTTCGGATGAGTCAAGGTTTAACTTGCAGCACCATGACGGCAGGATACGAGTCAGAAGACATCGTGGCGAGCGCGACCTTCCAGAATGCATCCTGCAGCGTCATTCAGGACAAACGCCAGGGGTGATGGTGTGGGGTGCAGTCAGTTACCATGGCCGTTCCCGTCTGATCAGAATCCATGGCAATCTGAACAGTAACCGGTACATCAGGGAAGTTGTGCAACCCGAGGTCATCCCCTTCCTGCAGAACCTTCCAGGCGCTGTATTCCAACAGGACAATGCCCGACCGCATGTGGCCAGAAATGTCCTCGCCTTTTTCCAAGCACATCAGACGCCCTTGTTCCCCTGGCCTGCTCGTTCACCAGACATGTCCCCAATCGAACATGTGTGGGACAGGGTTGCTCATCGATTGGCTCGTCAGACTCCTGCAGCAGCAACTGTGGATGAACTGTATACCCGTGTAGACAAAGCATGGCAGGACATTCCCCAGGCCCTTATTCAGAGCTTGTTTAGAGGCTATAATTGCATCCCACGGTGGTTTCACCCGATACTACTGTGACAATAAAACGCATTGTATTGACCTGAAAATCTAATGTTTGTGGGTGATTGGTTTGTCCGATTTGGATGATTTGTTTTTTGTTTTGTTTGTTTATTTATGCTGAACAAGTTTGCAATTGGGGTTTTTTCTCTTCCTTACGGTTTTTGAGATAAATTTTGAATGTGTCCTAATTTGCATAT
>JAHWFO010065353.1:86084-153574 GCA_023313115.1 Rhysida immarginata
TCCCGAGTAGGATAAGGCAAGTCATCTATTTATACCCCTTCATCTGCACTATTTACCTCTCCCCAAGTTTTTTTTAATCAATAAATTGATTTTCTGGAACGTAATATGTAAAAAATGTAGAAATTATGAAGTGGACGTACTAACATTATAAAAAGCTCCATTCTTATTCTACTTTCGAGGGTCAGTCAAATGAAAACCGGAAATATTTTTTAAGCTCCTTAAATACAGACAGAGTTGGTACATTATATTTCAGTATAGTCCCCATCTTTTCGATGCATTCCGCCATCGAGTCGGGAAGGCATGGATCCATGGGAAAAAAAAATTCATATAATGGAGATTTTGCTTATACGAATATGCATACCGAATTTCATTCCTTTATATGCATAAATACACTTAGACCTTTTGGTCCCCTCTAATTTTCACCCCCAAAACTCCGACCAAACTAAATAGTGAAGGTGCACATGCCCATAGTAAGCTACATTGAGAATTTCAACCTTCTACCTCAAAAAATGTAGAAATGAAGGGCGATTCAAATCGTGTGTAAAATAAAACCAATAAGTAGCTCCATTTTTCCGCTACTTAATAATAAGCTTATAGATTATTAGCACTTAAGCAATCGTTCATCGACAAAGCGATTTCACGTGCGCACGCCGATGTCAATAATGCTTAAAAGATGAACAGAAAATAAATATGTATTCCTTCTTGATAAATCGATTGTTATATGACATGCCAGTATCTTTGAATTCTTTACACTCACTGTTTTAGCACGTGAATTCGACTTTAAGGGGTCCACGAAAAATTCTGAAAAGTTGATACGGCCGAGCTAAGACTTTCATGGTCATATTTCTGAAAACAGAATTTAAAAAAGTTAATCCGTTTTCAAGTTATCGTGCAAACGGCGGACGGCCGGACGGACGGCCGGATAAACGTACAGACCAAGGGCGCATTCTTATAAGTAGCTTTTATGCTAAAGCTCCTAATAAAGCAACATCGGCATGTTCGTTTTCAAAAAGCTTCTCATAATACAAATAAAATCTTGTAAACATTCCAAGTAGGAGCTTTAGCAGTGAAGGAGAAATACATTTATACATTTATTTAAAAAATTAATCCCCCCTCCCCCTCCCTCCGAGTAGGGTAAGGCAAGTAACAGATCCTGGGGTCATTTATTTTCACCCCTTTATCTGCACTTTTTACCTCTCCCCAAGTTTTTTAATCAAAAATTAATTTTCTTGAACGTAATATGTAGAAAATGTAAAAAAGCTCGTATTTTCTTTCCTTTCTCATCACTTCCAAACGTATGATATATCACAAGCCATATGTTGGCATAGTTCTAAAGACTATGTGACTACCGCCCCCGCAAATCAGACCCCAATGGAACACTTGGGCCTAAACTTCATAGTAATGTAGATCTTGCCTAGAGGAATCTGGATACTGAATTTCACGCTTTACGTACCTAAATAGCACATAGATATGTTGTCCTCTCTGAATCCCATCCCCGTAATTCCGACCCCAGTGTACCAATCAAAACCAAACTAAATAGTGCAGATGGACATGCCCATAGGAAGCTACATTCCGAATTTCAACCTTCTACCTCAAAAAATGTAGAAATTATTAAGGGGTACACAGTTAAGACATTATAAAACCAATAAGTAGCTCCATTCTTCAGCTACGTGTTAATAATATACACTGAGTTAGCAAAACTCATGGGATAGCAAGCACATTGATTGATGGGCATGGCTCACGAATTCACAGGGGTAACGGATACTGGGAATGGACCATTAGACGTTGTGGGAAGAGCTTGTATAAGTGATTAATCAGAAATGGCACGTCGTCGCGAGTTGACGTCTTTTGAACGGGGTATGATAGTAGGTGCCCGACGCATGGGAAGTTCCATTTCGGCAGTGGTGCAGGAATTTGGCTTTCCCCGCTCAACTGTCTCCAGGGTGTATCGGGAATGGCTGGATGAAGGCATCACAGTCCACAACAGGCACCATACCGGGCGTCCAGCTGCCCTGAATGATCGTGACCGGCGACACCTGGGACGAATGATTCAGAGAGACAGGAGCGCAACAGTGCAGCAAATCACAGACCAGTTCAATACTGGCCGCACTAGAAACGTCTCTCGGTGGACAATCCGTCGGAATCTGCATGCCCTCGGGTTTGGCAGCTGTCGCCCTACACGGGTGCCAATGCTTACCAGGCGTCATCGGACACTCCGGCGTGCATTTGCCACCAACCATCTTGGCTGGACTCTGCAACAGTGGCGTAACGTCATATGGTCAGATGACTCACGATATCAACTGTACCACGCTGATGGGAGGCACCGTGTGTGGCGCAGACCTCACGAAACGATGGATCCCGCATGCCAACAGGTGGTGGTGCAGGGTGGTGGGGCGTCAGTGATGGTCTGGGGTGCATTTTCCTGGTTTGGAATGGGCCCTATGGTTATTCTGGACCAAACGTTGAATGGTCCACGATATCGTCAACTCATCGGAAACCATCTGCACCCGTTTTTGACATTTCAACACCCTGACGACGTAGCAGTCTTTCAAGATGACAATGCTCCACCACATCGCTTCAATGTCGTCCGCGAATTGTTCGAGGAGCATGCAGGAGAGGTCCAACGACTGAGCTGGCCAGCCCGGAACCCTGACATGAATCCCATCGATCATATCTGGGATGCTGTTGAAGTCAGGCTCCGGGCACTGGATCCTCCACCCACGAACGGGCAGCAACTACTGGATCATATCTGGTGTCAACTGCGTCCAGAAGTGTACCAGGGACTTGCAGACTCACTACCACGCCGTATTGCAGACTACTACGTCGGTATCCACAGTTTCGGCAATTATTCCTGTAATACGTATTTGTCTTGTAAACAAAATATTTCAATAAAAGCACACAATTTCGGAATATCTTATTTGCTCCACAGGGCCAGAGGTGGCCCGACCAGATATTAAGTAACTATCCCATGAGTTTTGCTAACTCAGTGTAGATTATAAGCACTTGAGCAATCGTGCGTCGACAAAGCGATTTCACGTGCGCGCGCCGATGTCAGCAATGCTTAAAAGATGAACAGAAAGTAACAATGTATTCCTTCTTGATAAATCGATTGTTATATGACAAGCCATTATCTTTTTATTCTTTACACTCATTGTTTTAGCACGTGAATTCGATTTGAAGGGTTCCACGAAAAATTCTGAAAAGTTGATACGTCCGAGCTAAGACTTTGATAGTCATATTTCTGAAAACAGAATTTGAAAAAGTTAATCCGTTTTCAAGTTATCGTGCAAACGGACGGACGGACGGACGGATAAACGTACAGACCAAGGGCGCATTCTTATAATAAACTATTCAAATTAATTTATAGTTGATAGTTTACCCATATATTCATAATTTTACATTTTTATACGCACACATGGTTTACATTATATATCTTTACAAGTTTACACATATTTGCACACCTTTTCACATCTATATACAAGTTTATATATATATTTATACATAATTTTAAACATTTATAAACATACATGCACATACATTCACATTTACAAACACGAGTATACACAAAAATACATAAGTAAGTTTACACAGATAGGGCTATATGTTATACACATATGCACACAAGTTTACACATTTATATATATACATACATACATACATACATACATACATACAGGTATACACACATATACATTTGTAAAACACGTATTATTTTCACAGTCAAAGTTTTTAGAACAAGACAGTACTTCACGTATGTAAATGTTTTAAACAAGTTTTTGTTATACGAGTACTTTGTCCACTTAAATTTCCAATTTCAATTGTTAAACATTGTTAATTTGATTTAGTAACAATGTCTCACAATTGCAATTGGGAATTTAATTAGACACGCCCAGTTTTTTTTTTTCGTTGGACAGCGTATAATAATTTTAGAAAACGTGTATTCTTGAGCTATGCTATTAAGCCTGCAGGCAGGAAACGAAGTAAAAAGGCTTTTAATAAAAAATCTGTTGCTAAATTCTGAAATCGCCAAGTTCATAGTCGGCTGCTCTTGAATTGTAGACAAGAACAAGGCAGTTGTCGATGGTCAAAATCTACACTAGAAAGTCTACGGTGTACAAAAGTCGTGTTCATGCTAGCTCAAATAGACAGTTGCATCATTTACCAGGTGACCGTCAACACTTGTCGAATGTCGACTGCTTGTCGATTAGCTTAGCCTAGACCCTCAAGTGCCGCATATACCGCACTAGGGCATCACCTTCTAAACTACAGGACTCACAACAGACGGTGAAAACGTCATCAATATTAGGCCCAAACAATAGCGATCTTAGCAATACAGGAATCGTTATTTTCCATTACTATTATTATTTAAAAATATATTAGTTGCAATTTTAATTTTATTTTGCAAAATATGTTTAGAATTATGTTCTTTTTGAGTTCAGTATAGGGAGCTAGAAACTTTAGCTTCATTTCAACAATGGAGCTCGATGACCATTTATATCTATAGACCGTGGTAAGAACACAGGAAGCCATTCTCAGATGATGAGGTCGCTAACTCTCCCAATGGTGTCAGCTTAATATGAATCTGACTTTTGTCGAGTCATGGGGGGGGGGGCTAATAAAACTATGTATTGAAATAAGATGCAGTAAATATGTCATATTCATGCGAAATGCTAGACTAAACTCTTACAATTTGTTCTTATGTTTGATTCCATACAGATTTCAATTCCATGTAGCTTCCGTTTCTTTCCTACCGGAATGTTTTGATTCCAAAACGTTTCCCTAAGATGACGATAGAATGTTATTTTTCATTGTGGTGACTTTGTATTGAACACTGGATGATTTATTACTAACACGTGTCAGCGATTCAACTTTCGCAAGCCAAAAAACGAATTGTGCACTCCCTTGAACTGTGCATACCATAAATACTGTATTAAACGCCCGGGCGCTTATTTGCAAAAATTCAGCGGACCCCCAGGCACACAATGCAGGCGGGCCGGTATGACAGGTCCGGCGATTATAAAATTCTGCACAACTCTGATGGAAACTATTATTTCAAAATATTAAATTTTTTAAGCAGGAGAGGAGTTGTTTAATCAAATGGATCGCACAATACAAATTTATATAAATTTAAAATAACTGTCAAATTTTCGTATTTCATCAGTCATATTGCTTTAAAGAATCCAAAATTAAAAAGCAAGAAATTAGAAGACAATCATGCTGGTATCTAATTTCCCGGTTTAGCAGTGGCAGTTGGGAGAACAAAAATACCCGTGAGAAAGCAGCAAGAGGGGAAAGATCCACGAATTGAACTGAAATAAGCGCCCGGGCGGTTATTGAAGTTCCGGCGTTTATTTGTAATAATTTGGTAGACCCCCAGACGCTTAATGCAGGCGGGCCAGTATTTCAGGTCCGGCGCTTGATACAGCATTTACGGTATCTAAATAATTGAATGTGATTCAGTAGATTGGAATTATCTTTCCTAACACGTAATATTCATTAATGAATAACTCACGAACATCAGGTGATGATTTTTTTTTGTTGATATCATAATGCTTCTATTTTCACAGTGGCTCAGTTGCTTAGGCGTCAGCGCGATTAGCTGAAGGTTCCTGTTCGAATCCAGGCTGTGGAATTGTCTTTCCTATCTTCGTCAATTAAAAACAAGAATTCAGATTAATGACGACGTAGAAAGTAATGTCATATATCTTCAGGTTCCCACGATAATGGAAAATATGCCGGTTTTGAATAGATTTAGAATTCTGATTTATTTCCACTCAAATAAGTGGATAATTTATAATTTTTTTGTAAAACACAGGTGTTTCACCTTAAGTGAACCAATAGACAACTCTAAAATACAAATCTGACAGAGTACTTTCAGTGGAAGAATTATTGTACTTTAACCGTGAGAGTTTTTTATGTGTATTGGATTTCCAAAAACATCGACGCCATTTTTGAATATGGAGGTCAACTTTGAAATGTGCAATAGAATCCTATTTTTAATGGTATTTTCATACTGTGTACCACAGTATGTGAGAAATGTTTTATTCTTGATGTTTTTTCAATTGATCCAAGCGCTTAGAAATATGATGTGGCTTTAAAGAAATAACAAAAAACAGAAATTGTTCCTGAACACAGTAGATTATAAAATGGATAGCATGGTTTTTATTTGTACAAAACATTTTTACAATAGTCAATTCATATTCGTTTAAATTGATGAACAATTTCTGTTATTTTGCCTTTTCTTTATATCCAAACATACCACACTTTCACTGCCTCTATCTCATAAACGGTTGGATCGATTGAAAAAACACCAAGAACTCTCAAACACCAATTTCCAAATATTGTGTAAAATATGAAAATACCATTAAAAATAGAGGTTTCCATTGCACATTTCAAAGTTGACTTCCATATTCGAAAATGGCGTCAATTTTTTTGGAAATAGAATACAGTTAATTTTAATAGAAATGGAATACCAAAAGCCCTCACATAAAAGTACAATAATTCTTCCATTAAAAGTACTCTTATTTGTATTTTAAAAGTTGGTTATTGGTTCACTTTAGGTGAGACGCCCTGTATACATCAATAATCCAAATTATAGTACCTTAAATAATATTAAAATATAACCATATATTTATTCTCATAACAAAGCTGTATTCTGTTAAATGTTTGATAAGAATTCTGCTTCCATTCATTTCACGAAATTTTGTAACTAATTATATTTTAAATCAAATTACTACGACGAAACCGTCGCCTTTAAGAGCAAATGCAGATATTCAGAGACTAACATCTGGTGCTGTGGCATTTGTATCTATTGGAGCTTGACATCTGGATTCCCTCAACTTCTATTTCACAAACGAAGACAGACGCCCCTTGGGTTATAAAGGTAGAAGTCGAATGTAAATGGCACTGAGGTACGAACATCGCTCGGAGCTGCTGACTGCAACATAGCGTTATGAAAGAGATTGCTTTCATAAAAGCTACTTCGAATTTTGTTTAGATTCTGCAACAGAGGTTAATATCCATTGATTAAATTCGTGATTTTATAATTAAATCTGAGAGTTTTCTTTCAATAAGAGTGAAGATTGTTTTTGTTATGTTTCTGTTGTTAGGTCTCGCTTTTGACTTTCAACCATGCCATGGAAAAAAGTTTAAACTTCATGTTGGATTTTTAAAAGGATTAAATTAAACAGTACCTAAGGACTCAGAAAATTGGTTTAGTATCTCAGAAAGCAGAATGCATTTTTTTTATACATTGCGTTTCAGAAAAGTTTTACAAATTTGAAACATAAGACGGATGTAGAGGAAAAGAAAGATGAGACACAAGAACCTTGTTTATTTTTAATTATTTATTATTCTTTGAAACTTGGAATGCATAATATTTTGAAAAATAGTAATGTAGCGAGACATACGGTTGATGTGTGTAATATAATAATGCCATCCGAACGCCCCTAGTGACATTAAGATGAGTGATTTTGCAGGTGCCGATTATCACATTGTATATTGGGTCTCCGAATAAAACAAATCCTCAAAATTATTATTGCACTCAGAATCAGTGGCACAGAGACCGCATGTCTTGCAAACTAGGATATACAGGGTGAATACAAAAGTCTGAACCCCCCTTTTATTTTTTGAACCGAAGCAGATATGTCAATTTTGATGAATCCAATGAATACGAAGTTGTGGGTGGCCTATCCCATGGTGCACTTTTCATCATCCCATATATGCAAATTAGGATACATTCAAAATTTATCTCAAAAACCGTAAGGGATAGAGAAAAAAACCCAATTGCAAACTTGTTCAGCATAAAAAAACAAACAAAACAAAAACAATCATCCAAATCGGACCAACCAATCACCCACAATCACGTGATGAACTGTTTTTAGCTTACTAACAGTCACGCTGCACAAGGAAAACTGAATGTTGATATTTCCACCATGTAAAGCATGCAAATCAAAAATTAACATAAATTGCCATACTCACATTCACTTTCATGCGGAAAAGCAAACAAAAGGCATGTTTCAGTACACAGAAGACAGAACAATTCCAGGATGGCAAGCTACACTGTTCCGGAAATGGTCAACATGATCTTCTGCTTCGGAGAGACAAGGAGAAAACTACATGCTGCAGTTAGATTGTATCGAGACAGATACCCTAACGAACGCCATCCATCTCGTCAAACAATGCGTCACATTATTCAAAGATTCGAGGCTACAGGGAATGTTAATGCAGAACGAGGACGACCAAGGGCACAAAGCGACGAGAATACAACAACACTAGTTCTGGCTGCAGTTGCTGCAAATCCCCACACAAGCAGCAGAGCAATTGCTGCAGATGTGGGTGCCATCAGAGAACTGTTCTCAACATTCTACACGCACATCATTTTCACCCATACCATATTCATTGACACCAGGAGTTACTGCAATTGGATTATGTTGCTAGGGCCGCCTTCTGGTTACTTACCTGCCTGGATGACAATCCAAACTTCATTCATGAGGTGTTGTGGACAGATGAAGCCCAGTTCACCAGGGATGGAGTTATCAACAGGCACAACCATCATCATTGGACAGACGAAAACCCACGATGTCTGCGAGAAGCAACTCATCAAGTGAACTGGAGAATCAATGGCACTGTGGTTGGACCGTATTTTTACGATGGAACACTGACTGCAGAACGTTACCGGGCTGAAATTCTCAACGTGGTAGTCACAGACTTCATTGACAATTTGCCATTGGCCTCGTTTCAGCGCACGTGGTTTCAGCATGATGGAGCTCCTCCACATTACAGGTTGGTCGTTCGCGAGCGTCTAAGTGAGATGTTTGGACAACAATGGATTGGCCGAGGAGGACCAGTTCGTTGGCCACCCCGCTCCCCTGATTTTACACCACTTGACTTTTTCTTGTAGGGATACCTGAAGGACTAGGTTTATGCTAAGCAGCCCACCTCACTGGAGGATCTGGTTCAACGAATCCAGGAAGCGTGCCGAAGAGTGACACCAGCCATGCTTGCCGATGTTTTGGCGTCAGTTAGGTTCCGTGACCAATTGTGTTATGGTGCCCACGGTCGTCACATCGAGCATTTTGTTGATTAACTTTTTTTAAACTGTTTGAAGTAACTTATTTGTGTAGTGTGACTGTTTGTAAGCTACAAACAGTTCACCACGTGATTGTGGGTGATTGGTTGGTCCGATTTGGATGATTTTTTTTGTTTGTTTTTTTATGCTGAACAAGTTTGTAATTGGGGTTTTTTCTCTATCCTTTAAGGTTTTGAGATAAATTTTGAATGTGTCCTAAGTTGCATATTTGGGATGATGAAAAGTGCACCATGGGATAGGCCACCCACAACTTCCTATTCATTGGATTCATCAAAATTGACATATCTGCTTCGGTTAAAAAATAAAAGGGGGGTTCAGACTTTTGTATTCACCCTGTATAGCATTTCATCCGGCTATCTCGGTTTTTTTATCTTAGGAAGATGCGTTAAAAACTCAAGAGTTCTGCTACCCCTATTTCTAAATATCGTTGAAAACTTCGTGGACGAAATCGAGAAATTGATTAACGTGGGGGGAATGAACGATAATTTAATTGAGTTGTAAAACCTGTAATAATTAGCTACATAGACGCTATGCACATACGCACCGAAAATGTGATACGAAAATCAACTTTAAAACGTTTCTCTAACATTTAGTCATCGTTAGACTATACATTTTGTAAGCAAATAAAAAACACATAATGCAAGGAGAAGATGCATATACCAAGAAGGTTCGTAAAATGTTTGAGAAAAGTGAAGTAACTTAAGAGATTAGTTGGATCTTCTTGATTGTTTGAAGTTTATTGAAAACTCTTTTATGTACGAATTGGTTTTCATTGAAAAAAAATAAAATTAAAAATTTGACATTTAATCCAAACTAATTTCACCATTCATGATAGGTACTTGCTTAAATCTTTTAATGTTGGTGTTCTAATCACTTAAATGTCACAGCGTCTTAAGTATTTATTTATCAGATCCAGGAGAAAGTTTTTTCGTTTCGTCACCCTTAATTTTTGAATGGTTACAATCCTCTCGTAGGATGATTTGAATAATGCAAATTTTTTTGTACATTAAAGAGAAATGCTTGGTCATTCTTTTGCACTTACTGGTCTAAGTGAAAACATTCAATTTTATTTTGAAAAAACGTCTGAAATGTCACGTACATCACCAAAAATTCGAGCCTGCCTGTTGTCTGAATTTAAACTTGGCCATAAAGCAGCGGAGGCTACTCGTAACATTTGTACAGCATTCGTTGATGATTTTGTCACTGACCGGACGGAACAGAATTGGTTCAAAAAATTTAGAACTGGTGATGAGCGTCTTGAAGATTCTCTTTGAGCGTTTGGTGGACAGCAGCTGGTGTAGTCCATTATGAGCTCAAAATACAGGACAAACTATCACAGCAGAGGTGTATGTTGGTCAGCTTCAACGTACACATGAAAAAATCAAGCAAAAACAGCCAGCTCTTGCGAGCAGTAAGAATGTTTTCTTCATGACAACGCACGTCCGCATACGGTAAAGCTGACCCGTCAGGCAATAAACAAACTTTGCCTGGGAAGTGTTACCTCATCCATCGTACTCTCCAGATATCTCTCCAACAGATTATCACCTTTTCCGATCTCTCGATAACCATTTGAGAAACAAGTGTTTCAAGACAGATGAAGAGCTAAATATGAAATGTGTTTTTCAACTGTAAAACTCGTGACTTTTATAAAAAAAGAATTTATGACTTAGTATCTCGTTTGGAGAAGGTTGTTGATAATGATGGAGATTATTTCGATGAATAAAAATTCATTTATGCATTAATCTGACCGTCAATTGTAATATTTGCAAAAACGAAATAAACTTTCCCCTGGACCTGAAACACTAAACTTAATAATATTAAACGCTTGCTTTTCCGAAATAATATTAAAATATAAATTAAAAAACAAGTTATAGAAATAAGGAAATCACATTTACTCATAACTCTTGAACTAATTTATGCAAGCGTTATGAGTAAATGTGATTTCCTTATTTCTCATAACTCTTGAACTAATTTATGCAATATAATGCATACTTTATTAGCGTGATTCTAATTATAAATGATTTATCAAATTTTAAAAAAAGGTCGGTGGAGTTAAGAAATAGGCAGAAAATATGTGAGCTTTAGAGTGATGTCATTATGCTTATTTTGTCGGGCATTTTTATAATCACATCATACCAATCAGTGCTCAAGGTAATTAGATGTACAACGTAATTATGTTATCACTGAGCAAGCGTTAAAAATTTAATTAGCTATTCGGTTATAATGATTAGGTGTTAATTAGCCATGTCTAGTAGACCGGAATATTAAAACGAATGTTATTGAAAGCGTAACTATATTTCCAGAAAATACGGACATCTTCCGAAATGCTGGATATATTTTTAATTACAGAAATATAATTTTTACGTTTGTCTAACAGGCACTTTATGATATGATACGAGGCTAACGAGAAAGACAGGCTCCGGCACTGAAAAGTCATCTGACCAAGATAGATCTATTAAAAATGTAATTTTCATTGTTTCCATCTTGTATTTTAACAATCAGTGTTTTTTTCCTTTGTTGGAAACAATGAAGGTTGGATTGTTGGGTTTGTTTGTTTTTTTATAGAAATCTACAGTTTTATTCCGATCTTGATGAAATTTTGCAAACTTGATCTTCAAAGCATGAGGAAGGTCACTGTCTACCTCAGATTTCGAAAAAATAATAATTATACAGTGCGTTTCATAATTATAATGTCACCTCAAAATTGTGGGATACTGATAGTCCAGTTCATTTACTGGACTAGTATTTGGTCATTCCATTATTTTAGGGTAGAAACGGTATTATTTACGAAATGTTGTGACATTTGATTCCATATTTAGTGATTGATATGCAAAACATCACTTTGTATCTTTTGCATAATTATAACGTCACCAAGGTTTTTACATGATTTTTGGGTATAAATTATCACAAATGACACGAGGAAAGCAACTCTCCGAGCGAGAAAAGGGGCAAATTGAAGCTTTCAGAAAGACTGGAAAGGGAATAAGAGCGATAGCACTTGAGCTTGGACGATCACAGAGAGTTATTCAAAATTACCTGAAGAACCTTACTGAATATGGGACTGCGAAACGAACTGGATGTCCATCAAAACTCTCTGAACGAAGCAAATGGTTGATCATTTCGATCAGCATCTAATTCTGCAAAAAGTTGTAGCATCATCAGGAAAGAGCTTAACCTAGATGTTTCGACTTCGACAGTCTGGAGAACCTTAAACGACACTGCTAATATTTGTACACGCCAAGCTGAAACCGGCCCCTCGTCTGAGCGAGCTCGATTAAAATTTGCAGGTGAAAACATGACCACAGATTGGAATACGGTAAGTTTTTCGATCAGTCAACTGTAATGATTGTGCCTACAAGTATACAAATTGTCTTTATACTGTACAGGTTTATTTCAGCGATGAAAAAAAATTTAATCTTGATGGGCCCGATGGTTTCAATTGTTATTGGCGAGACTTACGCAAGGAAGAGCGCGTCTTTTCTAAACGGAACTTTGGAGGTAGAAGCTTGATGGTGTGGGCTGCATTCAGTTCCTTGGGCACGCTCACATCGGCTTTTCAATCAACAAAAATGAACAGCACAGAGTACCAGAGTATACTTAAAGTCATCTCATCCCCTCTTTAAAAAGGTTTAGGCGCATTCCATTGATGTACCAGCAAGACAAAGCATCCATCCATTCAAGCCGCAGTACCCGTCAATGGTTTCATGACAATGAGGTTAATGTTAAGGAGTGACCTGCCTGCTCACCTGATTTAAACCCGATGGAGAACATCCGGGGATGGCTCACACATCAGGTTTACACAGATGATCGACAGTATGAAAACATTAGTGAACTGAACACTGCTATCGAAATTGCATGGAATAAAATCAGTCTCACTTTCTTACAAAGTCTTGTTAATTCAATGTCTGGTACAAATGGAAGATTGTATCAAGTTATAAATAAAAATGGTAATGTTACCATGTACTGAAACAAACCCTGGGATGTCAATTTGGTGTACGTATGTGTTAATCTTAAAGTGACGTTATACTTAAGAAAAGGCAGTGAATCACTTTTTTCCTTTCCTAGAGCTAAATATGCATTAAACTGCTATAAAATTTCACAAGTAACATTTGTTTTACCTTCTAAATAGATTATGATCAGATACTAATATTGTTCATTCATCGTACATTTCAAAAACTATTCATTAAAAGATGACTTTATAATTATGAAAAGCACTGTATATTAAAAATCGATATTCATGGTAATGGCAAGGCATATTAATGAGAAATATCTCATGACCAACAATGCAAGGCAAAGTTTGTGCAATATAGATAACAATTTGTTTCAATTTGTAACAAAGCATAGGATTCCTGTTATTCAGGCTTTTCTTAGAAAAGAGAGTTCTTAGTACTTAACAATTTCTTAAAAATCTTTAAAAAAGATCAGTAACTGGAGATAATGGAGGGTTAGCAGACTATTGAGAAAGAGTGGAAAGACGACAGAGTAAGCACTGCTTTAGCTCCGTGCTGTATGGAGCAAATGGTAAGCATGTAAATAGAAGAATCGGCGACCGCTAGACATTCCAAAGTGATGATGGGCCAAGTTTTGCTTCAAGACATCGAGAGAAGAGTGGGAATTGTAACAACATCAAGTTACATCTAAAGTAAGATTACATGACTAAGAAATTATTTAGACTAGCATTGGCATACTTGGAGAGGTCCATCCATTGTGAGCCTTCAAAAATTTTTTTTTCAAATTTTCATTAAGAATTTTTACTGTATTAATTCTAAGCGTTTTCATGCGTTTATTTTTAAGATATTTCAAAATTTAATCAAAAAAACAAAGAGCCAGAGCCACGCCGAGGTATCACGTAGCTTATTTGGTAGCACAGCAGATCCAAACATTTCATAAAAATACATTCTGACTAAATTTTGTGTGAATGTGAATATTTTGGAAGCTGAGATGCTGATAATGCGATGATTGAACATTTGTTTCCAAGAATTATTAATAATGAGCATAAAATGGCGATGCAGTGACAAGACCTAAATAAGGCAGCCATAAGTGTCTTGCACAGTTCGACCACGGATTTCGGGCGTTCCGCACAAGCGCGCAATCGACGTTCCAACACGTCCCACAGATGTTCGATGGGGTTCAGATCGGGGCTCTGTGCAGGCCAGTCAAGTTCTCGAACGCCCTTTTCATTAAACCATGTGCCTACAGCCCTTGCTTTATGGCAAGGTGCGTTATCGTGCTGAAACTGAAAAGGGCCATTGCCAAAGTGCTACCAGAGAGACGGGAGTACTGCGTTGTCCAGAATGACTTGGTAACGCTCTGCGTTTAGATGTCCGTCCACAGAAACGACTGCACCCAACCCATATCATGAAAAGCACCCCCACACCATCACCGATCCTCCGCCGAACTTCACCGTGGGCACAACACAGCTTGGCAGATAATGTTCGCCATACACATACCCGTCCATCCGATTGCCAGATGGTGTAGCGGGACTCATCACTCCATTCAACCATTCGCCATTGATCCAGAGTCAATATCGTCGCTCTAACAGTTTTGCCTGCGAGATGGCACCCAACAATTGTACCTCTTTGGAAATCTGAAAGCTCTTTTCTTTGAGACATTTTTACAGTATTCACGCAAGTATCATCTCATAATAGCATACTCTCTGTTATGTAGTGCTGGGAAGAATGCCAACAATGAAATTGCAAAGGAATGTTCCATTTTCATGCAAATCAAGGTTGTCCCATGACTTTTGATAGGGTAGTGTTTTTACCGAATTATACAGGGTGAGGCATTTATCTTGAGACAACTGAATATCTCGGAAACTAAGCATTGTACGAAAAAATGTCCAAAATCAAAAGTGAATTATTTCGCGGGAGGGAATTCATTAGTTAAAAAATTACCCCCCCCCCCCCTTGTGAGAGGGGCTGGGGAGAGGAGGTAACTTTGAAATCTTAAATAGGAACCCCTATTTTTAATGGGATATTCAGATTGTACACAATATTCGAGAAATGTTTTATTCTTGGTGTTTTTTGAATTGATCCAACCGTTTAGGAGATAGAGGCCAATTTTGTCTATGAAGACAAAGAGATAGAGAGTGGGTCTGCAGACATTCCTATTTTATTTTTTTGATGCTCTTTAAGAATCCGAACTCAGAATTTCAAAAATTCAAAATTTTTAAGTGCACAAGTAAACTTTTGGGGGCAGCAGTCCTATGGGGATAGAGTCTATGCGTACATTGACATAAGCCAACCAAAGCGTGTTTTCCGGGATTAAGATAGCCTATTTGATAGAATTAAGAAACTTTTTCAAATTGAAAATATTCAGATAATACCAAGAATAAGCAATATAACAAAAAAGAAAATTGGTTAAATGCATGTCTGTAAAAAATAAAGTTAAAGAAGGAATCAATATGACCAAAAATATTAAAGAAGAAGAAACACTAAAAAATCATTAGAAAAGATTTCCGAAATATGGTCAACAATATTAGATTAATTATGAACTCTCTTGTAATAATTGTGATTTTAAATATGTGGGCCAGTCGGGTCGCATCTTATATACTCGATTAGAGGAAAAACGGTCATGCCAGACACTATTTTGTTTCGGATTACACAAATGATTTGGGGGGGGGGGTAGAGTTTTGAATACGGAAAATATTTCAAAAAAGACGAATAAAGGAAACGTTTTATATTAACAAGACAAAAAATTTATTGCAAGAGCGTCTTTTGAGTTAGGCAATGACTGGATGGTCATGTGATTGTCATTATTTAAGTTTTTAAGTTATTGTAGGAAGTATCAGTTAGGAGTTACCTGAGGATGAATGCTGTGCATAATTTCTAAATTTTTATAGAATAATTTCAAAATCATTCTTTATAATAATTCAAAAATGCTTCAATTTATAATTATTATATCTAATTAAGTCTTAATAAAAAACAATTTTAAAATATATCTTACTCGATAAAGGAATTCTGTGGTGGATTTAATGCACAACAAACCGACATGAAATTCTTCCGGAGCATGAATTATCTCAGTACTTATAAATATATTATTATACTAATAATGAAATATATTTCCAAAACTTTTAACACTCGACTCTGTTTTTTTTTAACATTTGTTCTTCCCTAAGTCACTGCAAAATGAATTAGTCATATGACATCATACGTCTTCCGTTTTATCCTTTTGAACAATTCTGTTCATTGCTCTTTTCGTTTCTTTTTGTTTTCATGATGGCTTTTGAGCCTCATAAATGAATCATAATTCTTCGCACTTTATTCGATTACTTCTAGCATTTCAGATCGCGTCTGAAGTTCTATTGTGTTTAATTCAATAAAAGCTTCCGTCTGTCTTAGCAAGATAAGACAAAAAGATTGTAAATAACTTTGAAATTAATTTTATCAGGGATCCGTTTCGTTAATTGTGAAGCGTAGTTGAAAACATCTGAGGAAATCTTAATGTTTTGTTCGAGAGAAAAAATGCTTAATGTATTTACGCAAATATGAGGTATTTTACTGCATAACGAATTCCATTCATAGAATAAATGACATAGTGAACAATAAGATTTTAATTTTATACATCATTTCGGATTTATTCTTCCAACCTATGTCGATTTGCTGATAAACAATTATGAATAATTTTACTGAGTCGTAAAGTGTGTAAAATAAAATTTCGTAAGAGGAGTAACTTTAAAAACTTGTAAGTTGAGAAAGTTTAGATTTAATATTAAACATAGTTTAAAATAAAAGTAATAGTAAAAATGGATATAAAATTATTATGAAAATACTTATCAGTTCAATGTATGTGCATTCAGTCCAAGAACAATATCTATGTTAAGTTTCAGGTAATGCAGATAAGGCTTATCGAAATTAAATTTCTCCAACTCAGAGAGCTATGGAGAGCGTTCTACTGGCGAAAATGACACAAAACTTGAAGACCACACAAAGCAGATGACGAACTCGCCATTTATTAAATAAACAAAAATTGTATAACAGGTCGCCGAAAAATGGCGCTGGGTCTGGACAGATATTTAGTATGTCCCCCTTGTGTTTCCGGAATCTGAAAGTTTTCCACAGCTGAACACACTAATTCAACATTAATCCCATGAATTTATCGACGAATGTTCTCGTCAGCTATGGCAGGATTAAGGGGTTTACGCGGTAAACCGGGTGAGATCAGATGAGCGAGGAGGCCACGGCTGTAGGAAAACAGCAGCTGAGCACCGTGAATTGGTGAAGGTTTGACGTAAACCTGTTGAATTATGCGAGCAATATAGAGAGCTGCACCATCCTACGCATTGGGAGCATATCTATCTCCTTTTATCTGATTCGTCATTTGCATATGTTGTCGCTAGTCTCAGTTAATGCACATAAGATTGGAATCTTGATAAAGTACCAATCATCGGCGACCTTTCGTACCAATAAATCAAAATTCTTCATATACAGTGTAAACAAGAACTCCATGCCCAATCTTCACATAAATAAATAAGATAAACAAGAGTTAGAGAAGATAAATAAGATCTGAAGTATCAGTATAGTGTACTGTGTCGATTAATGAAAAAATAGCAGCTTTATAATACATTTTTGATAAAGAGAAGATAAAGATGAATACTTTTCGTCAATAAAGCCGTAGTCAGAAATGACTCCGCGATGAGCTGAGCAAATTGATTGTAACAGTTCAGAATCAAAAGCTTCAGTCATCCAAATTATAACTTATTTGCAAATTGTAAAGACATTTATGGAACGTATGATCTGGATGTCATGCGCTAACAGTTAAGAGAATGAGCAAGAGTGCAAGAAAAATTTCCTCTGCCAAATATTCAAGGTCGGTCTAACAACAGGTGAAGTCAATTTCAACCATTGCAAAACTACTGTAATAAAAATTCGCCGACATCCATCTTATACCGGGTGTTTCTAAACTATCTCCCGTATTATACATGTTTATTACTCAAAAAATATTATAGATTTTAACGTGATTTTTTTTATTCACAAAGAAAACTCAAAACGTTACTTAGCATGCCTTAATAAATTTCAATGTTGCCTCATCAGAAAACAAAATGTCCTCAAGGAAATTGGGATCATTGTCGATTTTTTGGGGCATATCCTCAGCAAAATTCTTACGCTTCGGTCGATCATCTGGCTTCAGTTCATACATCATCTGGATTTTGTAGGATGTAAGACGAAGGCGGTGCTTCACTGTCCAGTTGACGGGCCAGTTGGTGAAGTGATTTACGGGGACTACGATCGAACGCCTCACTGACCTTTTCTACTCTCTGGTGTCGCTGAAGGTCTACCAACACCCTTTTTGTGTAACAGGCCGCCTGTGTTTAAAAATTTTTCATGCCGTAGCTTAATTGACTTATGATTTGGAGGATACTTTTTAAACATTATTTTGCACATTCTCTGAACTGTAGTCATTGACTTAAATTCCGCAAGCCATAACACGCATTGAGCTTTTTCTTGAACACTCGCCATTGTTTACTGCGTCTCCGAAAAATGGAAAACCGCGCCAACAATGTTTCATTATCAACTCATGCGAGGCTAAGAAACTTTTTGAGTTTTTCTTTGTGAATTTTCTTTTTCACGTTAAAATCTGTAATGTTTTTGAATAATAAACATGTATAATACGGAAGATAATTTAGAAATACTATGTATACAGGGTGATTCAATTTCAGTGTAAAAATCTATTAGGGGAGGTGGCATGGGTGATTATGAGCAAAAAGGTTTATAAGAACATGGGTCCGAATTTGAATGATAACAGAGATATAACAGAGAAATAAAAATGCCGCCACTAAAATCAACAGTTTAATAACTCAGGTTTTGTAAGGCTTAGGATAATGAATTTTGGAGGAATAATACGGTAAATAAAGCTGTGTATACCGCTAAAATTTGATCGTACTCCAACGAGTAGTTTCCGAGTTACGCATTCAAAATCGTAGCAGTGCTGACATGCGAGTACTAACCTGCGCGTGTTACGATTTTGACTGCGTAACTCACAAACTACTCGTTGGAATTCTATCAAATTTTAACAGTTTACACAGTTTTACATTCCCTATTAATCCTCCAAAATTCATTATCGTAGGCGTTGCAGAACCTGATTTATTAACTTGTTGATATTAGTGGCGGCATTTTTATTTCTGTTCATATCTCAGTTATCATTCAAATTTGTACCCATGTTCATATGAACTTTTTAAATTGGAATCGCCCATATTATCTTCCCTAAAAGTCATGGAACTATACTATGATTACTAATGGGAATTGGAAAACTGCATGAAAAATACCATGAAAGTCATGGAAGATACCATGAAAAATACTAGAGTCATGAAAGATACCAAGATGATACCAGGTTAGATACCCCCACACAATCTAACACTCACAAATGTGCATCGTTAATCGAAAAAACTGATCGGCGATACTTTTATTCTACTCGATCGCTCCTGATTAGGTGATGCAGTTGGTATGCAGTTGGTCGATTGCCGATAAATATTTCATGTTGCAATTATTATCTGCCATTGATACAAATGCAATGTCTAATCATAATACTTCGACGAAAAAAATCACCAGAAATGATGGCAGTCACAATGTAACAAAAATCAGTTTTACGTTTTCAAATTTTCCAGTTTAGGTGCATTTTTATAGTAAAACTAAGTAAAAAAATGCAATCAGAATTAAAAATCATTGTAACAACAGCCAAGTATTCGTTACTAAATTCATACAGGTTATGAAATTAACAGTGTTAGGTTTTGCATATTGTAGTCATGAATTTTAATAATTTAAAACCTATTAAAGAATTCTTAATAGCATCTTTAATAATATTTTGTAATTCTTTAGTCTTTTAAGATTTTTTGTGCCTATTTGGTGCTATGCTTTTTGATAAACAATGTGATGCCAACCTGTTGCACGAATTAATAATGTCACTGCCATATCCTCGTCTTCTACTCTATCCACTGTTGGTAACCTGCTGCGGACATCGTTTCGCAAATGCATAGTAACTTGCCTCATCTCTTAGGAAGCCGCCAAAGTCTTTACGAGAACGGCAGATTACTATGCATTATTATGAGTGTTTTAAACTAGCAAGGAGCTCGTCGGCTATGAAATATATTCTGTTATCCAGTTTTTACATATAAAGAGCATTAAATCGGCTGAAATTCATTGCCAGATTCGTGAAGTCTATGGTGAGTATTAGACTGGTGAGGAAATAAATCAGACAGAGGTGTGAAGAACGTGAGAAAATAGATGGTCGTGGTGAAGTGCTTAACGAGCGACCTTTTTGATCAGTGAAGATTTGGTGCGTGTGAATGACAAAAAATAGATGAGAATTGATAATCGTTGCTTTAGATTTATGATATAAGTATTTATGATTTATGTAATTTAAAATAAATTATACAAAGTAAATAAAAAGTTTGTCAAAATATAGAATAATGTGCCAAGAGCCAAGAAAGCAAATTATCCAAGAGCCGAAGCTCATATTGGATATGTTATAAATAAAAGGAATAAGAAAAGTAAAATATAAAAAAATTATAAAAACTTATATAATTCTAACTTATAAAATTTATAAAACTATAAAAGACTGGAAAGGAAAAAGGTGTTCAATATTAATTACTGAAAAAATCCATTTCTTGAATTCAGTACGCCAATTTCTAATCAAAGGTTTACATTTGATATATGTAGGAATGAGATTGCATATTCTTTTAGAAAGAAAATATTATTGGTGTGAGGCAAAGGTATGGATTATTTGAGATATTTGTATTGGTTATGATAGCATGTCTGGTCATGTAATAATTGTGCGAACAAAGCATTATTTGTGAAAGTGTTTGAACTTCCGTATAGGTTTTTTTCATGCTGGGTAATTTTCAAGCAAGTGTTATAAAGTGAATTTTAAAACAAGACCAGATAAAGTAGAAATTGAGTCATATAGCATATTTTCTTTTCCTAATCAACAAATTCCATAAAACGAATGTAAAGTAATTTTATTATTACCCTACATCATAAAGGACATAATTCAAGAAAAATGACAACAATGTTAATTTAAGTCAAGTAAATGTAGTATGCGACTATTTAAAATTTTTGAAATAAAAGTCACAATTTACAGATTTAAAAATAAAATTAAAATTGATATTCATGAGTAATATGGTCATATATCACTCAGCGTAAATGTTACTACAAAGGTCTTTTTGGGTTGCACTTTAAGTGGAAAGCATGTGATTTTTTAGAGAGTTAAAAGAAAAACTCCTAAATTCCCAAAATAAAATTTAGGAACGTGTTTAGGCTTGAGCGCCCAACTTAAATCATCTTTAAGCTTCGTTGAACTTGAAAAGAAATAAAAGTAAGTAAAGAAAGCAAAATGGCTGCACTCTTTGTTTCCTAAATTGTGAAAGAATTAAGAAGCAAATCTCTTGAAACCTTAACGATGTGGAGTGAGAGGACAGCGTTAAAGTAGGCGTGTTTTTACAGCCCATAAAGTAATCGTAAATCTGTTCGTTCTGGTGGTCTTTTTTGTGGATTCTGAAATCTCGCACCAGGTGTTGGCGCCCTTTCAATCGAACGAGAAAGCTCTTCTGTAGCTCATCATTTACAAAAACCCCCCATTTACGCTTAGTTTTTAAGACCAAATAATCCGAAACGGCTCCACCATCTGGCCCATTGAGAAAGAAAACGCTTCAGTCGTCTCTTGTGGCCAATTTTTTACGCTTTCCTTGTTTATTTTTATTTCTATTTTATAACTAATCTTTCTCAAGGAATTTAAAACCAGTCTCTTAATAAGTAAAGGTATAATTAACAAATATTTTGGTTGATTGGTTGGTTGGTTGGTTGGTGGATTTCTAAAGGGCGCGCTAACAACGAGGTAATAATTTGATATCCCGATTCATAAAAGTCCAGTGAACAAAACGAGAAAAGTTTGAGATGGCATCATTTCAATGAGACCAAACAAAACGTTCATTTCAAAGTATTTTTTCACTATGTTTACGTAAATAATTCTTATGCAAATTTAGAGATGATCAAAGAGTTTTGAATAAAAACACTGGATGTTTCTTCAAAATCTTTGCTCGTTATTATCCTCTGATTTGCTAAACAACTATCTATATACAGGGTGATTCAGAATTCATTGTACAAACTACTGGGGGAGGTAGTATCGGTGATTCTAAACAAAAAAGTCCATATGAACACGGGTCCGAATTTGAACTATAACTGAGATATGGATAGAAATAAAAATGCCGCCACCAAGATCAACAATTAATAACTCAGGTTCTGTAACATCTATGATGATGAAATTTGGGAAAACAACAGGGTACATACAACTGTGTATACCTTACTGGTTAGTACTCACATGTAAGCATTGTTACGATGTTGAATGCGTAACTCGAAAACTACTGGTTGGAATACGATCAAATTTTAACGGTTTACACAGCTTTATGTACCCTACTAATCTTCCAAATTCCATTATCCTAGGTGGTATAAAACCTGAGTTATTAATTTGTTGATCTTGGTGGCGGCATTTTTATTTCTGTTCCTATCTCAGTTGTCGTTCAAATTCGAACCTACGTTCATATGAACTCTTTTGCTTAAAATCACCTATTCACTACTTTCAGTTTAAGTGGCGCCGCCCTTGTGGCATTTACTGAACTGAGCTAAGTAGGATTCGCAGTAGTTTAAACATGGCTTTTATAACACAGAACACTAATCCCAGATAACATTCTCTCAAAATAGTTATTAGAACGAATTTTTATCCTAAGCAGTCATCTATTTTTTACAAAAAAACAGCGCCCTCTATACTCACTGAAAGTAGCGAATACTACCTCCCCTAGCAGTTTGTACAATGAATTCTGAATCATCCTGTATATAAAACCAAAAGTCTGTTCATTTGTGTCTGTGTAACTCCAAGCGATCCTATTGGCTAATCAATGTCACGAGGTCCAAGGCTATCAAAAAGGAATTGTTTCGATTGTAACGACGGTATTATTGTTAAATTCAGGATGGACGGAAGAATTTTAATTGTTGCAATATTTTTTTTTGTATAATAATCTTTGGATGGCAAATGCATTTTTTCTTCATTAAAATGAAATATCCATTCGATGATAACATGGTGTTTACATTTGAAAAGTAAAATCATGTACAGGAACATAAAATTATATGATGACTTATAATCTGATTTTTGAAATGTCAATTTTCAAATATTAAAAAATATTTTCATTTAGTTATTGCAACCTAATTATCTTAAACCTTTAGTTAGAATTTTTATTATTCAACATAAGTTTTCAACAGCGGCTTATAGAATAAACGCAAATAGCGATTAGATAAATTAGAGATAAATACCATACTGTTTATACCTTTTTGGATAGGTTTGCCCACTATTTTGGGAAATAACCAAACCTAATAACTTGACGTTCAAATTAAATGTTACCATAAAAACAACACTTTAGTTCTGAACTTTGTCAAAAGATGACAATGCCTTAACTTTAAAACCCGTTTTATGTCTGTCTGCCGAACTTCATCTTAACGCTCTTGTTTGACGCGTCGGACACATCTGATCTAGGCCCTAAGGGGTTACCAGTCGTATAATTAATGATGTTTATCTACTGTGTTTTACGTGTTTATATTTGTTTGCTTTGAGATTTGCTATTGTTGTTTGGTTTCGTATTGATGTTATTACGTTTTGGCTATTCTCACAGACATCTATTTGCTTTACAATTCGGGTTTTATTTTTTAGCTTTGTGAATAGGTATTCTCTTTTGGTTTTATTCAAATTTTGTAAGATTAGAGATAAATAGCTTCAGTAGCGCCCGGGATTATTTCCTGGTACACTTTCCGTCCCTCATGCTCGGGGTTGATTGTGTGCCCGAATGGCCTGCGATCATATTTCTGAAATCTGTGTCGTGTAGTTTTTTGTCAGTGTTGGCATCAGGAATTTTTGCAGTAATAATATCGTCAGTTTTCTGGGGACGCAATTTTTCTTTTAGCCACACAAAAAGATGTACGTGGGGCAAACCGCGCTTTTGCCACTCTGGAGTACATAAAGCACTAAGTCTCGCCATATAGGATAGACTTTAATTTCGTGAGCAGAGCTACCAACTTCCGAACTTTAATTTCTAAAAGTCGAGCATAGGATAGGACAGGATGAGCATAAAATGATGGTGCAATGACAGAACATTCGTTTTATGCTGTTGATCATAAAATGAGTATAGCAGACGATAAGGATAAGGAAGTGTCTATCTAGGAGGCAAAGGAGATACACCTGTTTCCTTTGAGCCCTCTAACAAAGTCGAGACGACTGACAAAATTTGTGTATTTGGAAAGGAAAGTGAAAAATAAAGAAGAAGTATTGGTCAGAAAACTCTGCAGCTAAATGACAAAATGCTACCAAGCATTTTAAATCTAAACAACGGGAGCTTCGTCTAGAGCAGGAGGGTATAAGAACTTCTACGTCAAGGCAAGGGAAATTTCGAAGGAAAGATGAGAAATAAAGTATCCAATGATATTCCCCAATTGTGAAAATGGATATTTATGTCTGAGGCAGGTCAACCCAACAGGAGGATAAATAAAGTCCCGGGCGACGCCGGGTTTTCAGCTAGTATTCATTATAAATCAGAAAGTTGAAATGGGAAAATTTCAACAATCAATTTTAAGTCTATCAAAAACAAAATTTAATGCAATCAATAGTTCTGGCGGACATTATCCTAAAATAAAGTTTCAAAAAGAAAAAAAAAAATTCATAATCGATGGTACTTTATAGCTGAGGAAATTATCTTCAGTATCCCATAACGCAATTTCTATAGATGTAATTTCACTGCCGTTGTCCTTCGTTTTAGAATCATAAGGGTTTTTAGTGTTTGATTAATAATTGAGAGACAGGAAATAGATCTCACAACACTGATTTTAAATTAATGACTTTAAGTTTATGTATAGGCATATAAATCACTGAAATCAGCAAGTTTTTCGAATCTCAGTAATCAAATTTTCAATTGAAAGCTACAATTGTAGATTCCAATTGAGTTTTTATTATGCGACGCGAATTCCCAGTAAAAGTGTTTTTCATAACGTATTCATGAATCACTTTGATGTAAATTTTTCTGTTTCTGAGTGTTCATCATTGCCGTCCGACCGATTTCCCATAATCCATGACGTTTTGTGACATTCTCTCAGAAACCAATAAACAAGTTTCTCGTGACTTCATCTAATTTCCCCCCTTATTTTTTGAGATCAGGACGCGAACTTAATCTGATTCTATTTGCTTATCCTCTATCAGAAAACCAGACTGTAATAGGAAGGTTGAGCACCCACTGATCTCTATAAAGTATATTTGTGAATGGTGCTGACGTTATTGGTGATTTTTTTTATTCTTTCACCGTCTTCTGTCTTCTTCTCCTTCATGTCACTGAATGTTAAAGAAATGAAAACAACTGTCGACTTTCAAAGACTATGAAATGAAAGTTCGTTGACGCAATCATCTATTTTCGAGGCGGGAGTTTGTTTTCAAACACAGTTTTCGATGCAAAAAGATAGGCGCTACTTTTATGTCTTGCGACAGGGTCATTTGGAATGGTGGATAAAAGGATTTGCGATAAGTTGAACGACCTTCTGTGTGAGCTAAATGGAATTTTCCTGGATCTTAATTGAGCCTTCCTGTTTTTAAATCTCTCAAGTGAGGAAGCATATAAATAATCTTGAAATCTCATCTAACAGGCTTCTTTCTTCTTGAAGAATTTAAATCTATTAGATGTTTTCTATTCGGATAGTGAACTAAATTCAATGTCTATAATTATGTACGCAATTAACACATTTGTAGTCTATACTCTTAAAATACCTCCCGAAAAGCAAATAAATAAGGACATCTGTCATATTTTTCCAAATTTGCAATCCGTTCAAATCGAAAAAGCGATAATTTTGATTAGATTCGAGATCACTTCCCAATTTTTAATACTGCAAGAGAGTGTAAATTAAAAATTCCTACTTATATCGTAAGCATAGCTTCAAGCCTTGAACTATATTGATTGGATGCAAGTTTTCAATAATATTGCGCAGTTCCTCTTAACCGAAATATTTGAAACTATACAATTAAATAATTCTATTGTGATTAAGTATTCTAGGATGTATTGGAATAGTTCTACTGTATTTGGGATAAATGACTTCAACAAGAGGAACAAAATGGTTTATTTTTTAATAGTTCATAAGTCTTTCTTTTAATACCACGAAGTTCAGACTTTGCAACTTCAATTTTTTCAATAATGGTTATTTGTCTCTATAATATCAATTACTCTTTAACCAATGCGCATTCTTTATTTTCTTTCTTACAACATTTATTAAGACTTACTCCAGAGAACCGGCTTAATTCCTTTTAATTTTCATTACATGTTATTTAGTTCATTATAACTACATTTTCTAACAGTCTATTCAATTTATATTTTCCTGCTTCCCTATGTAACTTAATTCAGTTCAACACTTTGCTGAAATATACAGTAGCTGCCAGTGCTCCACGTTAAATGCGAACGAGAAGTTCTGCAGGAAAGTCGCCACAAAGTTTTAATTTCAATCATCAGTCACATATGGCTCTGCGTTGGTTGACACAGGTTCCAAAATCGTCTAGTCGAACGTGAATTATCAGAAGCAAATAATGACTTGTATTGTGTGCTTCGGTGAGGCGTCGAAAGATATAGGGATGCTCACTTGGACTGCCATCTACGGGTTGATGCACAGTAGAACCGGTCCATTTGATTCCCTGGAGTGCATATACAGCTTGACTATTCACCATGTTCCATGTCCATCAAGTCAGTCGTTAATCTCGTTCTTTCCTACACTTTGTCAGAGATGCTGGTTCCTGCTCCAGTTCCAATTATCGCAATATAGGACATCTCCCTACAACTGCAATGAAATACTAGTACTATATCAGATTTTTTTCATCCTCTTGCCTCCCATTTTAGCAATAGAATAAATTTCTTCCCTTCAAGGTCGAGGTTTAACTTATTGGATGAGGACTTTACATTGTTTCTCTCCAAGCTACAACAATACCTCAACTCAGCTTATGAGATCTCTAAAAAATACAATGTTAATTCAAACATTCAATTAATTGATTATTTTAATCATTCATTAATTACTTGTAATTAGAACTGAATTTCTCTTTCAACATATTCCTGTCTATCGATATTAATAGAAGGAAATAACGATTTCGTCTTTATAAATTGAACTCATTCTTTCTTTCAATTAAGACAGTCTGTCAGAATACGTGTTTCAAATAGGAAAATGCTAAATATGGTACATTGAGTAACTGGGGCTATCCTAGATATTTTTAACATAATACGTGTAGCTATCATTATAGTTTAACCTATTTATATGAAATTTACTAGCGTTAGCCCATATAGTAATATCATAGTAAAAAAGGAATCAGCAGTAGAACGGAATAAAGCTCTATATACAGTATACGTGTATATGTATATATAGATAGAGCTTTAGAACATAATACAACACAGAGCTCTCTGTTGTCAAAATAGTGCATTGTCGCTTCATTCAATCGGCGGAAGGACTGTTATCATTTGAACAATTTAATAGCACGCTATTATCAAAATTTATCCAGAAATTTTATAAAGACTTATAATCATAGGCTTAATTCGATATACCATTACTTTATTAGGCTATTCTAATCATTAGCATGTTTCAATTGGGATATCATTGGTGGAGATAATTTAGATAATTGTCGAATTGTTTTTATAAAAAACAAGTTCATGATCAATGAAATTTTTTATCAGTATCTTATCGGCAAATATAACTAACAATGTTCAAACTGACGTATTTACATTGATGCCATAGTAGCCGAACAACACTGGAAATAATGTAGATTCGATTGCGGATAATTAAGTCCTAGTGTCGAACAATCAACCAAGTCTTAATCTACACTGGTTAACAGGCATAACCGACCTAAATAAGTCTTAAGATCTTGTAAAATAATGTCCAACAACTTTATTCTAGGGCCTGAAAGCCGATATAAGTATATAATTTATTATATAATTGCTATCATCAGTTTTATTCCGAAATTATAGAAATCAACTTACACTCGTGGGAAATATTCTAGTACTTAAGAGATGGTCGAAAACGTCAAATTTCGTTCCCTTTAACGAAGATTCGGCATCCCGAACATAGGGCAGCTATTCAATATACACTACTCTGCCAAACGTATCCGGGCAACCTTCTTCATGTAGGCTATATGAAAATAGTGTAATTACTAACAATGACTGGTGCAACACATCAAGGAAAGCTATCGACAAATTTTTTTCACATCAGTCGGCTAGTACCATGTGTAATTGTTTGAAAATTGTGTTATATGTTCGCGGGATCAAGCATTTGGTTTCACGTGTTTTTTTTATCATTTTGCAGGATTGAAAAAAAAAGGACCGCCTGCACCATCGAGCAACGGGGTTTCATCATCAAAGATGATGATTTACTTAAATTAGGTGAAGAAACCTAATTTGGTGATTTACTTAAAATAGTGACAAAACTTTAAAATTACCTATAAAATTACCTAACTAACCTAATCATAACCAATTTTGTGAACAAATTCAGGTCACAAGGCCCACGTCGAGGTTCAAGGGAACATGGGTTAATGTATGTTTGCTTGGCCAACTTTGACTCCAAACTTCACTAGGAATGCTCGTCTCACGCATTTCGAATTTGCGGTTGCCCGAATTTATCAAATCGATAATGAAAACCCGTTGTTCTGTTGTATAGGCGGCCATTTTTTTTTCAATCCTCGGAAAACGATATAAAAAAACCACGTTAAACAAAATGTCTGGACGCCATGAACCTATTACACAATCTTCAAATAATTTCACTTAGTCATAGAATGGAAAATAGATGTATGTCTAACGTACTATTTTGATGATTTCCATGTAGGCAAGAAATAAAATTTATTTATTTATTTATTTATTTATTTACTTAGTAGATAATTATCAGGTCTTTGCGTATCAAATGTCGGATTTCGAGGTGGGTTCCGCGCTTCAGCACGGTTTCCACGTTTAGTATCAAGCACCCATAACAAAGTGGTATATTCCCAGAGATAAACCTATCAGCGACCAGCTGGCCGAAATTTGCATGTCTGAGATGATATTTAATAGCGCTTGAACCCAAGCGAAGATAGTCACGACTTCATACGAATTTCGTGTGATAATGCATTACGAGTTCAGGTTGAATCACACTGCATCCAACGCCTCTCGAAACATCATTAGGGTATTCGGTGTAGGCACCATAAACGAACGTATTGTCCACCCGTTTGGTTCCGAAAATTCCGGGCGGAGTGACGGACCTGGCAAATGAACCATGCGGCAGACCGCCCCACGGCTTTAATGACGATGATCTGAAGCGATCTGTGGAAGAGGACCGTCAAAAACTGTTCGGGATCTTGCTGTATCAGCGTCGATTGTCAGTAGACACCTTAGGACCATCGCAAGGTGAAAAAGCAGGATAAATGGGTCCCACATGAACTTACGGAAAACCAAAAAGACCGTCGGTTGGAGGTGTTACGGAATTGCTTTTGCGCCATGAAGAAGCGGGGATTCTTGATCGCATTGTCACCGCTGCGACCTACTGTCGTGAACTGCATCGTATGCACACAAAACTGTGTCAGCAACAACTGCACTTGTGCATCGCAAAGGCGTCCTTCTGCTGCATGACAACGCGCGTCCACACTTTGCACGAACGGCCGTGCAGGCGCTACAGACTCTGGGCTATGAGGTGCTTCCAGACCCCACGTACTCTCCGGACCTCTCCCCTACCGACTACAATCTTTTCCAGAGCCTGTACAATTTTCTCCGGAGGAAAACATTCCTAACCCAAGCAGACGTCGAAACCGCATTCCGGGAGTTTGTTGAGTCCCGTGACCATGCATTCTATCGGAGAGGGCTTGAGAAGCTGCCAAATCGTTGGCAACAATGTTTGGATTGCAATGGGGGTTATTTCGAAAATAACGTTTGAAGGTGTCCTTTCTAGAGGGCCATTAAAGATAACCTCTGCAATCCGACATTTGATATGCAACGACCTGATACAATAGGAGGTATCGCGATATGCGGCTTCCTTACAGTGCTCAAGCTCTACCCATGCGCAATAGAAATTTTTTCTCCTTCCGGTGGGCAGTGTGTCTCTTCGTAATACATCCAAATACAGTTTACTTTTTCTATTTTCAGAAGGTGAAGGGAATGGATGAAAGTTGACGTTTTATCCATGGAAACATGACTAAGATTTCTTTTTTCTAGTATCTGAATTGTATTTATGAGTTACACACTGACAATTAAACATACTTCAAATGTAATAGCTAAACAGCATGTGCTACTCCTCCATTTTGAAATTCTGCCCACAATCACGTCATTAACTGCACACGGCGCATGCGCTGCGCATGAGCCATCTGCTCTGAGAAGTGGGTTAGACAGGGAAGCCGAGGAGTTAAGTCCCCGGGGGCACTAAAAAAATACAATATAAATAATCAAACGTATAAAATTAGTATAAATAGAAAAAGTAAAAATAAAAAAAAACTGAATAAAAACGGGAACTTAGAATAATATTAGCAACTATTAGGATTTAGGATGTTAAAGAGAAGCAAAAGTTTCAGCTTCTTTTTAAATATAAATGTGGGCTGGTGGCTTTTCACTGAACACGCCAATTCGATGAAGTTAAGACAACATCAGGTACGGCTAGTCACTGGAAGAGTGACCATTCATAGCATACGATCTTCACCAACCTCCCCCCTCCCCCCGTGCTTCGGAGGGTACGTAATGCCGTCAGTCCCAGCTGCTGTGACCATCTTACAGCAGTCGTCATTACCCATCCGGGAACCTAATTCATCGGCCTCTGGCCATGTTGGTACCAGATGGATGCATAATTTGAATATGTAAAAATTGTTCAGCGTTAATTAAAATTAAAAATGAAGTTAAATTTCAAACGAATTTTGATAACGCTGAAGTGATAGGTAATGAAATTGCCCCACCCACAAGGAGTTATCCAATGAGCCAAAAATAGGTATACAGCAAACGATAAACCTGAACACAACTTTATTACGTTATGGAGCCAAGACGTGCACTCGTTTGTACAGGGTGTCCCAACGGAAAGCGGCATCAGTAGGTTGTGGCACCATCTCTAGCGGCGCTGCATTGTTCCAGCCGCAGGGTGGTGAATGTCATCTTGGGGTACGCCTGCCCAGGCCTGGTGAACCTGCTGTGTCAGGTCATGGAGATTGCGGGGTGATCGTAAACGACGTCCCGCCATGTCCCACAGGTGCTCAATTGGCGATAGACCTCGCGGGCAAATGGCAGGCAATTGACATCATGTAGACATGCCATGCTCATGTTTGCCGTGTGCGGTCTGGCGTTATCCTGCTGAAAGACTGCGCCGATTATGGTGTGCAGAAAGGGCAGTAATATGGGCTGCAGAGTCTCTATGACATACCGTACTGCTGTCAGGGTGCCTTGGATGGTGCGTAAAGGCCGATGGCATCCCAGACAATGATCCCGGGTGTTGGTCCACGATGGCGATACCGGATGCATTGTTCATTGTACAGGCATTTGTACAGGTATTTATAAGAGAAATAAACCAATCAGAGAGATTATCCAAACATGTAAGAATCTAACAACCAAACTTATAACCTAATTGGCTCTAAAAACGCGGACTTAGTAGAGAGCTAAGTTCCTCCTGGATCAGAATTGGAATATGGTTACTTTATAAAGTTTAATATGGATTTCCATACTGATAAATCTAAAGGTCCATTACCATGATTCATCAGTTTGTCTCCATGATTCTTCAAGATCTCCATGGACTCCAAAAAATTCAATTTTTTGGAGTCGTCCACGACATGTAAAATCTTTACGTTTTTCTTTTTCAACTCATGTCCTGCCTTCAATATGTGGTCCGCAACAGAGGATTTCTCTGGTCTATAATTTCTAATGTAATCAAAGTGCTCCGTATTGAAGATAGCAAGATACACAACCCTCACCGCTTGCGCCCATGGAAAAGATAAAAGATTTATCAGCCTTCCCTACAATAGAAACCTTACTAGAGGCATTGAGAGGATTTGCAAGATGTTCAACCTACAAGTTGCATGCAGAAGCAGCCATAGACTCAAAAGACTCCTCGGCAACACCAAGGATCAAATAGAGACACATGAAAGATCCGGGATTTATGAAATCCAATGCGGGACATGTGATCTTAAGTATATTGGCGAGACCCGCAGAAGGATAGAGACGAGGATTAAGGAGCACTTTGATTACGTTAGAAATTATAGACCAGAGAAATCCTCTGTTGCGGACCACATAGACCACATATTGAAGACAGGACATGAGTTGAAAAAGAAACAAAGATTTTACATGTCGTGGACGACTCCAAAAACTCGAATTTTTTGGAGTCCATGGAGACAAACTGATGAATCATGATAATGGACCTTTAGATTTAACAGTATGGAAATCCATATTAAACTTTATAAAGTAACCATATTCCAATTCTGATCCAGGAGGAACTTAGCTCTCTACTAAGTCCGCGTTTTTAGAGCCAATCAGGTTATAAGTTTGGTTGTTAGACTCTTACATTTTTGGATAATCTCTCTGACTGGTTTATTTCTCTTAATTAATAACTATTATTTATTGTATTCCAGGGTTCTTGTGTCTCATCCTTCTCTTAATATATATCCGTTCTTTATTTCTCTTATAAATACCTGTACACATTTTGTTATTTGATTCATACTGAAGATGGTTACTTAGTAGCCGAAATGTATACATCTATGAGGATTAAAAACTCTTTTTGTGGAAAAGTGGTATCCGCCCTTCATCTGTAGTCTTCAGAGCCTAACCTTCCTCTCGCCATTCCTTCCAACATCGGCCTACCATCCGTGCATCCGGCGACACATGGACAGCAATCCGTCTGGTTCAAAGTCCGTTAATTCCGTAAACGATTGTCGTTGTCGTCGCGGCATTCAGACCATTGTGCGGATTACAATACTGTACGTTCACGAGGCAGTTGCTTCCTCCCTACTGCATGGAACGTCTCGCACAGGTGTCAACTGATGAGGCTATACAGGCACCCGGACACCCTGTAGCAACCCAAATGGTAATGTCCCGTGAGCATGCATCTAATCGTTTACTAGTCGGAGGTAGACGAACCCCCCCCCCCCCACTAAATATGGATTAGGCCGGAAACTCCTTGTTGGTGAAGCAGTTTCATTGCAAAGCAGTGTACGAAGATGATTCAATGTTTAAGTGAAAAGGAAAATAAAAACTTGGTATGAAAATATCCCTTATATTAGGAAAATAACTGCAATAAAATAATGGAAACAAATTATAAAATTTAAAAACGTTTTTGAGCCTCATCTGGTCTCATCTTCAGTTATTTTTGGTAGGATTTTTGTGACTATTTCCAATTTTAATTAACGCTGAACAATTTTTACATAATCAAACTATGCATCCCATCTTCTACATTTAATGGTTATTTTATTTTTTATCTATATGGAAATCATCAAAATAGTATACTAGACATAAATTACACTTAATACTAGCACAAGGCTGTCCAAGATTTCTGTCCGCGGCCAGAGCCCGTGCACGCGGGTTCCTTAAAGTCGAGTTGCTAATTATCAATTCGACACTGTAAAAAAAAACAAAAAAAACGAGGCACTTTACCATTTTATTTCCTTCGTTTTAAGTGATAATTTTCTCGATATTAGGTAGAATTGTATTTTCTTTTTCCCGATAGGACACGATTGCATATTAAGCATTTATAAGCCAATCTGTGAACAATGAGAAAAAAAAAACAGATTCTCCCACTCCGGTTTAAATACTGGTTCAGTGATTTTATGCTTTTTCGGAATGTGCGCCATGTTATGCGAGACGAAAAACAAGCAAGTATCAGTAGCAAAAGAAATAATGCCTCATTTAACGGAATCGCTCCCTAAAGTCTGGCAACACTGCATAGGAAAAACAATACCCACTCCCCTCCTGAGTTTTGCACTATCTCCTCGGCTTTGACCGCGAGCTTTTAATGTTGCACGCGGGCGACGTGCACGATTTGGACGGCCCTGTACTAGCGGATAAACAAATATTTAATCTTAGAAGGTAAGTTTTGAGCCACCCTATAACTTGAAAAAGTCGGCGGAACGTTTGAATATCTCAAAATGTTTAAATAGCAAAGATAGGTGAAACCCTGAAGTTTCCTTACTTTTAATGAATGAACTGATCATCATTATTAGGTATCATTTGGATAGGCGAGGCAGAAGCCTACAGCCAGGGCCGTACCAACATCTCCTATAGAGAAGGCCTGCGGACAAAAGGTGTATACATTGTTACATCATCATCAAGCGGCTATTGTTATCGTATTTCAACCAATAATAAGCCCTAAATTTGGCCGCTTGATGATGATGTAACAATGTATACACCTTTGGTCCGCAGGCCTTCTCTATAGGAGGTGTTGGCGGTACGCAGGGGGGGGGGAGGGTACTAATTCTGTTGCTTGGGGGACCCCCCCCCCGCTAGAAGAATAGAGTCAGCCCCCTCAGCCCCCACCTCCCGAAATAAAATTCTGGGTACGGCCCTGCCTGGAAAAAAAATAAAATTCAGGGAATGGAAAATATTAACCTTGGAAGCTGGCGTGGAAGTTGGATTGCGGATCCTTTCGAGTCAACGTTCATATAAACTCATAGGAATACAACGAGATATTATGTCAAATGTTTCACAGGTTTTACGCCTGTGTGTCGTATGGAATCGTATTACGCTTAAAAATACGGACTGTTTTCCTATAGGCATTGGGAAGCTTCTTTAAACTCTCGTCTAGTTTCAGTATTTTTATTACGACCTTATAACAAGTTATTTTGTATTCCCAAAGTTTATGAATTTCGGAATTCCACCATCGCAAATTATACGAAAAACTGGTATAGAATTAAGTTTAAAACCACTTTTCCTGTAAAAATCAGAAAAAGTAATCTTTCCAATTTCATGCAATTCGCCTTTCAATGTCTCAAATAGTCTTGAATTTATTTATTTTATAATTTACTCTTATGTTATGGGTCCAAGTTATACATTTTTATTATGTTTTTTTTTCTTTCATTTTTTTAATAGAAATTCCTCAGTACGTCATCAGTTGCCCTGAGGACGAGGATGGAATCATCTTCGCCGCTCATGCAGAAGAACTCGACGACGTATTTGTGTCGGCCGACGACGGGAAAAAAACTAAAGGTAAAAAGAATAAAATGTGGAAAACAATTAATACGAAAAACAAAAGTAAAATAAATACTCTAATTATTCGTTCTAGAAAAGTTATTATTGTTTTAAATAATTCGACAACCAAATAACTCATGTAGTAAATTCTTCAGGCTCTTTTTGTTTCATTTCCTTTTTACCGCGATGGGTGTATGAAATATTTTAATAAAATTAAACAGATTCCTAAGAAATAGTTAACATTATTTTTATTTCCCATCCTTCATTTCGAGTAAAATTTCACAAAAATTAATGTTGATGATAACATCCTTTTTTCCTATCACCCTTTCCCTGCAATAAATTGATTTCGTCTAAAGCTTGATCTTTTCCTTTCCCCCTACACCAGAAGTCAAATTCGCCGTCATGAAATGGGAATTGAGGGAACCTTCCTTCCGATTCGATTGCATCGAGGTTTAATCGAACTGCGAGCAATGAATTCGATTAGAAGTCTGCGGCAAAAGTCGTTAATAGTTGTAGGCGACAGTTGTTCCTCTCACTTCACAAAAGGCCACTTTGAATTTGTTTGAAAAGTTCATTGAAATTGCAAATGCCAAATGTCACTTCTTTCTCCGTCTCCAATTATTTTCCCACTTTACGACAGTTTCTAAATTGGATAAACTATGACTTCGTTTAATCGAACAAGTTATCTACTAAAGTTAGCTTAGATACGAATCACATCGAAGACCTTTCTAACTACTGTAGATTCTATTCATTTGAACTTCAGTGAGATGGCACGAAATAATTGAATACCTGTCTCTAAAATTATATAGTATAGAGCTTTATGTTAGTATAGAGCCTTCTTGTTCAGAATTTTCTTTATCCACTTTTCTTCTAGCAAATTTTTTATTACAATTAAGGGGTTTTTCGATTAAAAATAACTTGACAGCTATACAATACATAATAACTGAAAAGAACTCTTAATTTAATTCTTCCTCTGTAATAGAAAACTTTTTTGATTTCTTTAATCACGTAAGAAGTTTCCCTTGTAACTTAACGTTACTAAAACTACTCAGCCAAAGGCTTAAATTTCCTGAAGACTTTTTCGTTGCATCTCACTTCCTTCTCTGCAAATTAGATTAATGCAAATAAATGTGACCTGGGAAACATTCCTTTTAATTTCTAAGGCAAAACTTTGTTTGCTTGCGTAATTTGTGACTACATACGTTTTCATTTTTATGTTGTTTGTAAACATTCAATTCCTGCGGTACGTGGATAAATTCTATTGGAAATTAAATCTGCCCAACCTAAATGTTTGTTTATACTGTCTAATCCAATCAGTTTTGTCTACTGATTTATTTATCCGAACTGAATAAAAACGAATAGTTTATATTAAAAAGGGACTTTATTTTTAACTTTCGATAGCTGAAGTTGTTTTTATTTCTAAACAGCATGAGTAGATAAACAAAACTTAAAAATTATTCGAGGGGGTTTTGGAGCATAGGTCATGGCAACCATTTTTCTCTCAGAGCTAAAGGATGGTTTCACAAAATGTCATGTCTCAAGGAGTAATATGTTTACACAACACCAGATGGATCTGTGATTTCCTGTTGTTGCACAGAGAGCAATGTTAAATCAGTTGTTCGTCAACCGTCATGCAAAACCACATTAAGCGATGATTGTTGATGGGTTTTCGATAAATATCGAACTCTAACCTATTATTAAACCTAAAAAAATTTAAATCTAGAAAAGGAAGGCGTCCATTGCTCTCAACTTCATGAGTGCATTTAATTGTAGAAAACTTATTATTCGCTAAGAAAAGATCTAATGTCGCATTGATTGGTTTCAAAAACAGAAAAGATATCATCCACGTATTTATACCACATACGGGGGAAATAAGAAAAGGTTATAGATAATTGGTTCTAGAGATTAGCGATGAACGGACTAAGACTATTGAATTGAAAGAAATTTTCATACATGCATACCTCAGTTAAACGGATAAAATTCAGTGACCAATTTGTTGATTTCCTGTTTCGTGCATACTTAAAAATTTTTTCCTGTTTTCCACTGAAAACCACCCGAATTTGTGGATTTCCAGTTTCGTGCACACTTATGGCTGAAGAAGAAACTGGAAATCCACAAATTTGGAAGAAGAAAGGAAAATTTTTGTTACGTCAAATACCATAATAAAATCGCTATGACCTATATAGTTCGAGGTCTTTGTATCGCTAAGTTAGATATATGAAATTTGGAGGTTTTGCACTACATTATTGATGAATATTTATTTCACAATCCTCATTACTATTTAATTTATAATGTTCACAGCCTCTTATTGTTAACTTTTATCTCAACAATTCATACTTCACTGTTCATTGTAAAACATTGTTAGAATATATTGTTATCTATTTTCAAAATATTTAGCAGCGAATGGAAGGTGGCGAAACCGGTTGGTGAAATAAATATTCATCAATAATCTATTGCAAAGCCTCCATATTTCATGTACCTTTATAAACACGAGGAGCAAAATGTTGGCGTGTTATTAAATGTCCATACATTTTGTCCATTTCTTGTCCTTTCATCTGTATAATTCGCATATTTCACATTTTCCATTCACGCTCGAATTCTCACAAAGAAAATAGTTACCATGACTTATGTCTCAACCCTCGTCGGAAAGAAAATATTTTAATGAGTTTTGGTTTAGTCTTTCAAAATAGACTTCTGAACGGGTTTGAATTTGATTCTCAATAAATATGATGCACTGCTTCACTGTTAATAATTATAATCTTATCACACATAGTCTTTGATAAAAAAAAATATGACGAACTCCAACAATATCAACCTATTTTAATGAATACTTTTCGAACAGATATGTAAATGATCAAAATTTCGCAGACCGTTATTAGACACGCCTTGAATATTATAGAGATAATACAAAACTCCTCTTCGTTGTGCTGCCTTCCTTTTTAACTCGAATTCTACGACCGTTGCGCTGCCTTCCTTTCAATAAGATAATGCTCTACTACAAATAGGCGCCTTCTCCATGGAGTTTTGTCCGTGCTTACCGCCCACTGTTTTGGCCAGCCAGTTCACCTAATGAGCACATTAGGAATGTGATGACCGTCGCTGCAATCAATCCAGAATGTAAACGATATTAACCTGCCCCAATGCATCAGGGAATCACACGGGTTTTGATGTGTTCAGAATTATTTTGGGCCGCTTTTTAAATAGAAATTGTTAATGATATCCAAACTGCTCATGCAAAATAACTTCCTTTACTTTCAATATGTCGTCTGATGATAATTTTGCCTCTTGACATACAGTAATTCGTGTTGCAGAGAAGAACAGGCCAATGGAAAGGACCCTTCGAATGTATAAGAGAAAAAACCTGAGCTACAAAATATTTAGAATTCATTTCTATTTTTTTTATTTAAATTTCCTCCTGAACGGTTATACAGGAAATGCGAGATTAAAAACACCATATAATGAATTTTTTTGGAATAATATTATTAGAATCATGATTCGCCTTAATTGAATAATAATGGTTTTCATTTAATGTTGTAATCTATCACTGCTGTGAAGATTATTCCTTTATATTTTTGTTTTAACTAGTAATTAAGAATTTACGAAAAGATGTTAATATTAAAAATGATTAGATAAATACGGGCAAAAAGTTGTCGAAGTTAAGGTGAATGTGTTACTAAAAACTTTTTTTTTAAATCCATACAGCAAAGGTTTCAAAACCATACTGCATTTCAACAACTTTTATACGACTAATTCCCTATGACATTTATTGACTGCAGTATTTTATAAAAATCATTTTTCTGTATTTGTCCCAATTTGAATATATCTCAATATTTTTTATGTTGACCATGAACTTAACCTAATTTCTGACCAGTCATTGTGATTAATCTTGGATTAATTCCATCTAACCAAACCTTTTAACAACAGATGTCATAAATTTACTTTGCCACATGTTGTTTTTTTGTGTGTAGTTTTTTTTTCTTGTTTACCCTCTGTTACTTTTTCTAGGTTACTTCATGGCCCCCCGTACTCAGCACTTGTCTCTGAAGCCCAGTCATATGCCATTTCGTAGGGCGGGTAAGGTCCATTTGTTCTTCTGGGACCAAAACAAATTGAAAATTGATCCAATGGATATTTTTAACATTTTTTAAAGACCTTTTTTTACCATATCGTAACCAACACTATCTAATTTATTGGGGTTCGAAAACATTTCTAAATTCACTGTTTGGTCACAAGTGAAATAACTGAAAGTTGGCTTTTTGGGTCATAGTGCTGCGGTTTTGCTTGCTTTATGTTGTATTGTGGGTCTGTTTCATATGAATAGCTTAATTCGGTGTGATGATAATGACACTATTAGTATATCGGAGGGAATCTTGTCTATCAAATTGATTCCCTTCGTATTTGTATTCCTTATTCTTTGGCAGATTGGTATCACCTTACTGATTTATCTTACGGAATTAAAGTTAAAACTAATACATATTATCACCAAATTACTTTTCTACTTTTCGCTACAATTTGTTTGAGCTTTCTCTCCTTTCCTCAGTGGATAACAGGCTCATTTAAAATTTGGTTTTATAGCGTGTTCTATTTTTTTAACTACCTTATTGTAATTGAAAATCAATAGCACTGCTTAATAGTACATAATTCACTATAATCCGATGGGATATTAATTTTAATTAATTAATCACTGCTTTTTATTATGTATCACACTCAAGAGAACATAGTAAAATAACTTTCTCTAGAATGCTATAGCATGATCATCAAACTAATTTTTACCATTTATAATCACATCTCAACAAATAATTTATCATATTTTTAAAATTTGGTGCTTGCAAATTCTGATAATTGTTTAATACAGGGCTATTATAAATGATCCATTCGATTTCAAAACACTATTTTCCAAAGGATTACTCTTACGGATATAAGGAGCGTCCAAAAACACAAAGCCATTTGAATTTTAACAATAACACTGCTTTACAAATTGAAAGGAAAGCTGATTACCCTTTTCAAATTATTGTGTTTATTTTATGAAATTGATCTCTTATTAAGAATACACAGTTTTTTTATCACGTCTTATTTTCCAGGTACACTCAAACAGCACATTCATCTTTAACCCTTAGAGGATGGGACGCGGACTGCCTATGTTCAGCGCGCTGGACGACTATGTCAAAAATAACACAAATAAAAGCAAAAAGCGGAACCGTCCAGAAAGCGGAACCGTACCTGTACGTCAATCGTGCTCCAAACCTAAATCTAACACCGTTCAACGTCGACACGCGGCTTACAAACCCAACTGGCGCTCGGTTATACAAGGAGCACATGTAAGGCACTCGTCATTTAAAGAGTTTTCTCAAAACGTACTGAGGATAGACTAAAAATTTTTATCAACGTGTACCTCAAAAACGTGACGTGATACGTAGAAACATATTGTGTGCAGATCCTACATTCTATTAGTGTTAACAAACTATTAATACTATAAGTTGTTTGGGTACAAAAATCGTGTCACGCAGTGTAATCATATAAAGCCAAATCCCAAGGGCCGGCCAGGGTTCGAATCCCTCCGTAGGCATGGATGTTTGTGTTTGTCCCGGGCTGAGTACAGATATAACTTGTGTAAAAGGCGCAAAATGACCTTAGTAGTCGACGCCAAAATTTCTAATAAACCAACCAACTAACCAACCAAATCCGAAGGAAAAAATAAATTACATAATATGCCATTCATGACTTCTTATTTATCATTGTTTCATAGAAAAATAAAGCACAAAGAAGTTAAATAAAAGTTTGTTTTTTATTGTTCAAAAAAAAAACTCGTACTTGAAAGTTTAAAATACCACAGAAGTTCATATTACGAATAACAGCTTGTCACGAGGTAAACCCTTAACAGAATTCAAAACGGGCAAAATTATGGGCTTAAAAACTCAAGCCAATCAACACAAACAATTGTGGGAGCTTTAAACAGCTATAGATAATTTCGTGAAGCTGGGAAATAGTTATAGCCAGAAAAAACCAACTTGACGACCGAAAAAACTTACACGACATCAGAAAAGAGCAATTTGTAAAGAAGCAAGTAAAAACGCCTCTCTTCGTACACTAGCCAAAAGCCTGAAGTCAGTGTCTCCAAATCAACCATTGCTTATGTCCTGCCTTGACAGATGCTCATAAGATGAAATGAGTTGAATTTTCAAGAATGAAGATGTCTTGCACCTGAGAATGGCAAAACGTCATATTCAGTGATGAAAAAAATTCAACTTAGATAGCCCAGACGGTTGGCAGTTTTACTGGCATGATTTGAGGAAAGATGAACAACTGTTTTCTAAATGCCAAACGGGAGGAGGCAATGTAAGAGTGTGAGGGTCTATTGGATGGCACTCAAAATCAAACCTGTGCATGATTAGTGGTAGGATGATAACTAAATATCAGAAACTGTTAGAAGACTTTCTTTTGCCTTTTGCTGAACAAATGGGAGAACTTTTCTTTGAATTCCGACAAGGGATTATCCTGCAAACATTACCTATGAGTGGTTCCTGCAAAACCGGGTTCCAATTGTGGACTGGCTAGCTCTATCACCCGATTTGAATCTGATGGAAAATATATGGGCACAGCAACCTCGTACTGCTTCAGGACAACGCTAAGTCAACTGTGGCCAAGAAGACCCTTCACCTGTTGGAAACATTTCGATGGGAAGTCCTCAAACAACCTCCGTACAGCCCCATCTCCCCAAGTGACCCCCAATATTTTCGGCCCCTTAAAAAAATCATTCACAGGTCATCGGTTCACCTGCGACAAGGAAGTGGAGAACACCATGGAAAAAGGATCCGTATGCAACCCATGAGTTTGAAGACGTCCCCACAGAGTTCTGATGGTGGAGGATTTTCTGACATAGAGTAGCCAGCAAGATCTCCGAATATGAGCTCGATTGAGCATGCAGGGGAGAAAACGTACATAAAAACGTTATATTCGCTTTTACAGAGGTTGAGTCAAAAGTAGGGCCGAGCACCGCGCAAACTTTAAATGGGCACCAGACAGGAACCACTCATTGCTAATCTTCAAAATAGATCTCATCATCGATCAGCCAGTTGGCGAATGCCCTCGCGAAACTTCTCCTCCGGTTTCAGGGCGAAAAAGTCATGCAGAGCGTCTTCAACCTCACTGACATTGGCTAAGCGCCGTCCATGCAGGAAGTGCGCCATGGACCGGAAGAGATGGTAGTCGGAAGGTGCCAGGTCGTGGCTGTATGCTGGATGTGGCAGAACCTCAGTTTTTTCCAGCAGTTGACGACACACCTTCTTTGGGTCTTCCGCTTCTTGGCGCACCTTCCAGGCCCATGTCTCCAGACGAAAAGCGGGAGAACTACCGTCGTGCTGTCCGTTCATTGGTCACACCCTGACCTTCCAACCTGCAGATTTCGGTGGCTGCTGCTCGCGCACTGGTCCCTTGTTTCCAATAGTGACGAAGGATCCCGCGTATCACCAATTTTTCTGTCATATTTTTACACTGGCTGACGCAGGTGGCACAATGTCTATGGCATTCAAATTCGTACTGAGGTTTCTTCCCACTCTTTTCTCTTAACAAACATCGGCATCGGTTGCTCAGTGGTTGCTTGATCGCCTCTGATGCCCGAGTACGCAGGTTCGATCCCGGCCGAGGACGACGAGGATTTTTCAGGGGCAAATCCTGAGATCACGCACTTCCTTCGGAAGGGAAGTAAAGCCGTTGGTCCCGTGTAGTCGTTTGCCGGCTGCACGTTAAAGAACCCTTGAGAGGCAAAATTTGCGGCCCCTATAACGCCGTCCTGAAATGTCCATAGCAGTTGAAAAGGACGTTAATACCAAACAAACCAAACCAATCTCTTAATAAACTGCGGTATACCCTTGTCTTAAGTAGTCTTCCCCCAGAATTCGTCAATCCTTAACCCCCCCCCCCCCTCCCGAGTCGGCCACTACTTTTGACTCGATCTTGTCATTTCAAATTGGTTGATATACTACTTGCTATATCTTATCATTGAAAATTTTAGAAGGTGTCATAAAGATACCATTAAAGCACGTGCCATTGTATCGATTACGACCATCTACAAAATAGCTCAAGCGCGGACCCATATTTATCAATTGGCGAAAACAGTAATTAATACATGTAATCGCTTATAGCTTTTCGCTACGATTTGTTTGATATACAGGTATTGGACATTGAAACTGAAACAACTGGTAGAAATCCAAAAACTTTATTTAATAAGGTGTTGGGGCACCGTGGGCAGCCAGCACAGCAGCAACACGTCTTGGGAAGGATCGGTAGAGGTCCTGCACAGTTTGCACCCCAGACCATTACTGATCCACCTCCGTGTTTGACTGTGGGTGCCAAGCAGTCTGGGTTGTAGGCATCAGAGGGGCTCCTCCAGACGAATACCCTCCCTGTTGTTTGGAAGACAGTGTAGCTGGACTCATCCGAGAATATGACGCGTTTGAGGTCATCCAACGTCCAGGTTTTATGCGTCCGGCACCACTGAACCCGCTTGGAGGCATTTGTACTACTGATGAAAGGCTTCGGTATAGCAACCCTGCCATGGATGTTGGATTTATGCAGGTAACGACGGATTGTCTTCGTGCACACAGGTTCCTGGAGGTGTCTATTCATTTCTGCGGTGATTTCTGCTGCGGTGGTTTTCCGCTTTCGTGCAACATTCCTGGTCAATGTCCTGACGTCTCTTTCCGACAACTTTCGTTTTCCCCTGCAGTTGCTCCTCCTGGACATGGTTCGTCCTTCCTGTTCATATGCACACATCACCCTGGATACTGTAGTACGTGAGACATCACAAAGTGTGGCAGTTTTGGACACACATGCACCTGCTAGACGCGCCCCAACAATCTGCCCTCTTTTGAAGTCGGATATGTCTCCCATTATAGCGCTCTGCACAGACAATTTGAAGCCTACTATCGAACTTTTCTACTGGAGTGACTACCAAGACCTCTGACACGTGATTCATTGATATGCATACGATTAATTACCTAGCAGAAGGTTCTATTCAGCCCTGGGGGTAACCAGTGCTATTTGCGAAGGTGTTTCAGTTTCAATGTCCAATACCTGTATCTTACCATTGAAAATTGCTATGTGGGGTCATAAAAGACCATTTGTGCACGTGTCATTGAATCGATTTCGATCATATTCGTGATTGGTTTGCGTCATGAACCATATAAATCGATTGACGAAAACAGATTTTGAAAATTTTTCATAGGCTTTGAGAAGATAGAGTTGCGGACAGAGACAGACAGCAGACACATTCCTCCACAGTAATAGCATTAAGCACCTTCCGGTACTTAATAAGCAATCATGAATGGCATATCACTGCATTTTTTTTCATTCGGATTTGGCATTAAATGATTATTGTTAAAATTCAAGTGGCTTTATACTTAATTGATACATGAAAAGACCATAAACTCATCAAGTATGCTTGGCGATACACCAATTCACAACACGAGCAACAAAGCAGAAAACGGGTGTGTTGGAAGATGCGAAATATATGTCTGTTATTGCGGTCTGGCGTGTATTCAGAATCAAATACAGAAAAGAACCATCCTTATAGAGAACATTTTACGTTGGTGTCGGTAGTATAAGGACACAGGTTGTCTGTGTAAACGGAAAAGCACCGGGACCAAGCGTGGCAGCAGAAGGGCACACAGAGACATCTATATCTGTAACACTTTAGAAAAAAAAAAACAATGCTTTGAAATCGAATGAATCATTTATAGTAGCTCTGTATTTTAACAACCGGCTATTTATAACACGTGAAAAACATGATTAACTTTTTCTTTCACTTTGTACATAAAAAAATATTATACAAGATGAAACCGCAAAGTTCGGTCAATAACTCGGTAAAACAAACAGGGACAGGTATTTCAAAGTTTATACTTTACTGTCTTCAAAGTAAGCCTCCCATCACAATACACTTTTGACATCGTTCGTATAATTGCTGTATGACGTGTGAAAAAATCCTCTCTCGGTACTGCTTGAAGTTCCCTCTTCATGGCCGTTTGACTATTCTGAACTCTGCGTCCTTTCATTGTTGATTTCTGACGAGGAAACAGGAAAAAGTCCGGCGGAATCTCTTTTCGCGCGGGGAATTGTTTCACCTTTATAGCTAGGTGCGGCTTCGCGTTATCATGCAGAAGACACCAGGATCCCGGTTCAGCAAATTGCGGTCGGACCCGACGAATGCGCTTCCGTAGATGACCGAACGTCTCCGTGTAATCAAACACGGACACTGATTTTTCGACGTTCCGAATATTCAAACGGCTTTGAAGAGGGAATTTCAAACAGTAGCAAAAGAGGATCTTTCACACGCCATACAATAATTATACGAACAATATCAAAAGTGTATTGTGGCCATGGGGGCTTACTTTGAAAGACAGTAAAGTATTATCTCTGAAATACCTGTCCTTGTTTGTTTTTCAGTCATTCACCGAACTTTCCGATCTCATCTTGTATGTTCTCTAATGAAGCAATAAATTTTTTTTATTAGTTTGTAAATGCTTAATGTTTTTTAAGCTTACGGCAACGGCTTTCTAATTTCGTTTGTTACACATGCACTTGCTTGAATAAATGCAAAGCATTCAATATTATACAAATTTATTCAAATATTGTAATATTTGTATCGTGTAATGTATTGATTTAGCCAGATTGTTTATGTTTGTGTCTGTGTTATTTATGTTTTAAATATTTTTGCTCTGTTGAATCACTTAAGCTTGCTTCTATATCATCTGTTGTGGCCTTAATTATTTAATGCTGTTATCTTTTGCTCTTTTACTAATACTGTACTAAACTGGACTTTACATTTTCTCCGTTCAAAATTGGATAATTTTTCATTTTTCGATGTGCGTGTTAAATAAGCAATCTAAACTTTCCCTTACTATCTTTATCCTGTCTGTGGTTTGAAGAAGTGCTTAAAGCCTCTTTTAACTTCTGTAACGTGGTACTGTCGGCGAAGCTTTTTATGTTAATTTTTTAAATTGGAATTCAGGATATTCTACTTAAGTTATTTGCAACAACTAACCAGCATGTCAAGGCAATCTTTTACTAACAGCCAGCGTGTGGTGCTCTTTTCCTTTTATAAAAGCATGGAAAGCTGCTGATATTTTAATTCCCCTCCGTTCCTCCCTTGCGGTGTTTGCTTTATAGTTGAGGATGGCGGTCTTTCTGGACAATCAAGAGTTTATTTTTTTCTTGCCGATGAAAATTTATTTTTTTTCGCTTTCGTTTCACAATCTATTCTGTTCCAGGTTTTGTTCCTCGACCTTTGTCATTTCCTGTTGCTTTCCGTACCAGGAGTCAGCACTACCCTGACATCGGTAGGAACCATCTTATGCTTAAAACGTCTTTGTCACTGTAATCTCCGGACCCTTTTATATTTTTTGTGTGTATCCTGTTTTATTAACTCTTGTGATGATGATTTCCAGATGAAATCAGATGACTAAAATTTAATTTCGAAAAATCCTGAGTGACTCAAATATTGCTTGTGTAGATTTTTTTTTCTATGTTGTTAATTTGTCATTAGTATTTTTTTCCCAAAAATCTTTCTACCACTTTCTGGTTAAAAGAGATAAAATAAAATGCAGTCATTATTAAGACATGAATATTAAGTTTGATTATTTAAAAATACAAATAGTAATATATACATGTATAAATATATGAAAATAATTATTACTAATATGTAAAAAGATTTTTGTTTATCAAGTTTTGTAAAATTGTTTAATTTTCATTTCATTTTTTTCAGATCCATATTTATATTTACCAAATTAACTTTTATTTTCTCTTTAGATTGATGCCTTCAAGCTGTAAATGATAAATTAAAAACTTCTTAATTGTTACAGAAAATTCCTTTTTATTTCTCAAACATTTTCTCTTTTGGCCTACTGGAATATTTTGATATGCTGTTCTTATGTTCACTGGGTTGAATTTGAAGTCCTTTGTAATCAGGAGATTAATAGGATTGCAATATTGACTGGTAAAACATTTCTCAAGGGATGTACTTTTCTGTAGTGGGCGGCAAAAGTGATTTAAATTCATGAAAAGTGATTTTTTTTTTTCAACAAACTGGTTTCAGTAAATTAAAGAAAAATCACAAAAAATCACGATATCAGTTACCCTTTAAAATAATAAACCAACTGATGCGAATTTTGAGTATATTCTTAAGGAACCTTTGCCATGGAAAGATACAATGTGCAAAATAGAAGCACTACCGTTATGAGGAAATAGCTTAAAAACACTAGTTGGTTAGATTGAAGCTGTAATTTTATTCGTGATACTGTTATCAAAATCCAAGATAACCAATTCATAAAAATTGCTTCGAGGCATAATTTACCGGAGGAATTTGCGATGGAGGGTCATTGGTAGACTGGAGGCATAACAAAGTCAAACAGAGGTGGCCAGATAGTTTAATGTGGTCCACAAACTTTGGCAGCAATTTCTAGCCGATTCAGCATCCAAAAACTTCAAAACAGAAAGATCAAGGGCAACTACAAAAAAAATACCGTTATCTGGAGTTATGTGCACGAAGGTAGTGATCTCTGCTTCTACGCAACTGATATCTTCCCTTGTTTCAGCCACTGGAAGGATATCGTGTTCTACTGAACGCTGGGGGTTCACGCCGCTGTAAACCAGGAGACCCCATTTCTTTACAATCTTTATGACACAGGAGGGAGAGTTTGCAGCGGTCATATCATGTCCATTGAACGGCAGACCAATGGAGGTCTGTTTTCTTCAGATGAATCGAGGTTTAGTTTACAAAGCGATAATAGTTCTAGTAGAGAACTGGTGCTCGCTATCATCAGTCAAACATCCGTAAAAGAGATTCATTTGGAAGAGGCAATATCCTTTTTAGAAGAATGTACAGACTCCATGCCTTTCCAAGTGCTTGACTGATTGTTTATAGATATTACTCTTGATGGTTATGTGCAGGAGCAGTAGGAGACAATTTTTCCTATAGGCTGAAGTGGCCAGCTCGATCTCCTGACTTGAATTCAATTGACCACGTCTGAGACGCATTGGAAAGATGATTTGCTTCACTCAATCCCTCTCCTAAGTCCATCTACGCGCTTGGAAAAGCTTTGCGAGACTAACTGGTATCCACTCCCTATGGAGTTCCTAGACACCATTATTAACAGCACGGCATATCGCTATAGGTACTGTAGTGATGGTCGAGATTTTCATTCACCATATTCAGGATACATTTCCTGGAAAGACGGATAGTATGACTACCACTATCCTGTCTTAAATGTGCTAATGTTGCCAATCTGTCGAAATTAGATGCAATGTTATAGGCTGTAGAGAAAGACTGGAAGAACCGAATCGTCGTATCCATCGCACTGTGGTATCCATAAAATTGTCCCATGCTTCCCTTGTGGCGTGGTCTATTTCATTCTCTTAATAGCGACCAGATACCAAAAGATATTAGCTCCGTATAAGCAAAACGAAACAAATGACTGCGGGAACACGAAATGAGAAAACCCTGAATACTCTTAATTGCCTTCGTATTGTAAGATTTTTCTGAACCATCTAAATGCATAGGTACACAGGATTAAATATTCTGCATTACTCTAACGTATTTCTTGACTCAGACATACCTGGAGGCTTATTCTGCACCATCACACAGGTCTTGCCCATCTCTCGTTTGGAATGCTATTACCCTCAATTTACTACCTCAATATAAACATAAATAATGCAGATACCATAAACAACGAAAGACTTATTAAATGTTTACTATTTCATAAGGAATCTGAATTCGGTGGTCCACCTCGAAGGATATGATGCATTTGAGCAGATGATATTGTTCTTTATCGCCGCCCCCCCCCCCCCCTAGATTTCCGGACCTAAATTCTTTTTATGGGGATAAGTGAAGATATAGTCTATGTGCCAGGTTTGCTTCGAGATCTCTGAACACTGCAGAATCGACTAATAGCTTCTGTGGAAACAATAAGCGTATGTTCGGGAGAGTGGGAAGAAATGGACTCTCGTTGATGCGTATCATGTAAAACGATGTCATTCATTTACGGATTTTTTGTTGGTTGGTTGATTTAAGTCTTTACGGGCGCGTCAATACGAGGTTATTTGCACCCTATGTAAGATATAAAAAGAACGCATTTAGGGCTTGTGAAGTAGGTGATCAAAGAGTGAACAGTTTTAATTTTATATTAGTGCAAACTGCCTTTTTAAACTTTCAGTAATCAATTATATAAGAGTAGGAGTTGTAATACTGAATAACCAATTTAAAATAGTAACTCCTTTTGATTAAAAAATAGAAAATTAAATAAATCTTAAAAAACAATTGATAATGAAAGTCACCCAATGTGGAGAAATGCAATAATTAAGTGGACGGAAACACAGATGAATCGAAGGTCTTGTGGAGCGTTGATTTGATTTTATTATTTTCATTATTATGTTTTCATTATAGTTTAACGGAAATTTCATTCAAAAATTTTTTAAATCGGATAAAATATCCCGAAAACGTTTTTTTATTGTTTCAATTCCTATTAAAATTGATATCAACGTTCCTGATCATCGGACTTTCATCATAGTTCTTCTTCTCCTGTTATTGTGTTTTTTCCTGTGCTCTTCTTGTAACATTCTCCCTAGACCTTCACCAAGACCTTCCTCTGTTTCTTCTTTTCACCTGTGTTTCGTCTGCTTCATCCAGATCTACATAATACGCTCCACAAGACCTTCGATTCATCTGTGTTTCCGTCCACTTCATCATTGCATTTCTCCACATTGGGTGACTTTCATTATCAATTGTTTTTAAGATTTAATTTTTCTATTTTTTAATCAAAAGGAGTTACTATTTTAAATTAATTTTTCAGTAATCAAAGTTATAGATATGAAACAACCAAATTCATTTTGTTTAACCCAGTTCTAAATTGCTTTATTATGAAAAATCGACAAAAATCTTGTATTCTAAAATGGTTGCTTGATATAAATTTTAGGCTGCGTCAACAAAAAAATCATTTGTGCCTAGCCTTACGAAGTATTTCCTCAGCGTTAAAGCCCTCTACGATCGGCTGCGTAAGTTGATGAGTAAAAAGGAAATTTCGAAAACTGTTCAGACCATTCCTAGTTGATTCTGAACCGTTAACAGGGGTTATATGCCTCTTTCAGTAAACAAGATGGCATTGTTTTTTATAATGCTAATCCAATCGAACAGCTGGGTCACTTTTTTAGCTAGATAACTGTATGTAAACTTATTTTTTTAGCAAAGGCACAGAAATCCATAGTTGAGGCATCTGGAGACTTCACTGGTGTTTCATTAAAAGGTATTGAATGGATTCCCGTTTCTCGCTCCATGCGTTGGAGAGCTTCCGGCAGTTGGTGCGTCGTTCTCTGACATGGCGTGGTAACAGTTTGTGAACGCGGCTTTTCTTACGCTCTTTTGCAGGGGGAAGTCCTGGTTGATAATGATACAGTGTAAACATATGTCCTTGTTTGCAACGGCCGTTTGTAAATAAAATGTGGTGGAAGCCGTTGAAGGTGTCCAATAAGGTGCTGGGATCGGAGGAAGAAACAAACAATTGCATAAATTACTTGGACCTGACTATTCGTAAAAACCTCCAGAAGAAAAATCTGGAATTCAACGTTTTCCGGAAATCGACCACTACCAACAACATTATCGGCTTTTCTTTCCCCCCCCCCCCCCCCCATCCCAGCACAAAACCACAGCTCTGGGATATTACTTTCGCCGGACTCTAACTTTCTCGCCGGAATCACCAAAAGAGACAGAACGGATGAAATACAACTTACCTTCGACGTTGCCAGAAACAGCTCCTTCCCTGATTGGATGACGCACTCCATCTTTAATAGGACGAAACGCAACCTTAAGAACAGACTCCACTCACACCTAAGGAGACTGTCCCCAATACTTATGCTGCGTTTACATAATCATCATATGGTGTCGAACATAAACCGGGAAAGAGGTCTTAGTGGGGCTTTCAAAACAGCTAATAACACGTAAGCGCGTTTTGAATCCCAGAATGAATCATACAGGCAGTCCTGATTTCTCCAAAAGCGGTGTATATAGACTAAGCTGCCCTAATTGTGAGTGCTTTTACATCGGCTGTACGAAGAGATCCTTCAAAGAAAGATTCAGCGAGCACAAGAGATCTTGGCTGAACGGTGATGGTAAGTCAGCTTTTTCCGATCACCTCATTAAGCAACAGCATCAATTCGGAACTATCGACGATGTGATGTCAATATTCAAGGTAGTCTGACAACACAAGAATACTGACCCATGAGGCCCTGATGAACAGAAGATTTTCATAAGACTTCCCCAATAAGATCTTGAATGGCCAGACCAACTTCAAGAGGAATCCTATCTTGGACGCCGTAAACAACATCATAAGCCAACTCACAGAAGAGACATCAACGCATCCAATCAAAAGTGATTTTATTTCCTTTCAAGCCTTTTTTTGTGTGTTTATTCCTGTAATACCCGTTTCTTTGTTGTTCTTTATCAATCTATATTTCACTTGCTCTTATTTGGCTCTTCACCCGCCAATCAGTACCTGGCTTGTTCAGAGTTTCTCTGATTGGCGGACGTAAACCGTAAATTCTAGAGCCTCGGCTCACTTACCTTTACTCCTGATAGTTCTACTCGTGAAAATAGAGCCATTTACATTCCGCCAATAATAATCCGTAGTTATGGGAAACCCATCAAGGAGGTCCTGGAAGAGATCAAGACCCATGTGCAGCTGGACAAAATCACCGCTCATACAGGTAGAACAGACACAATTAAGATTAAGTGCCTTGATGAAGAGACCCACAAAACTCTGGTGGCTGGAATTAAAAGCAGAGATGTGCTTAAAATTCAGCACCACCAGCTCAAATCAGAAAAAAATGCTTAAATACGTCGCTAGGGATGTTGACGTAACCTATGACCTTGAGGACGTCTGTGTTGACCTCAAAGAAGCTAATTACTTCCCGGAAAAAACCATCAGGCTGAAAAAAGCAAAGGGCTGAGTGGAAATGCCAATGGTCCTGGTACTATTCCAAAATACTGAACATAACAAGAGGTTCCTAAGCCTTAATCGCTTTGGGCCTCTAGCTGTTACTTTCGAAATATTCCGAGGAAGTAAAAAGCCCTTGCAATGTTTTAACTGCTTACCTAACCCTCTCAGGGTTGCACCGAATCGCCCCTCTGCAACAAGTGCGCGGGCGATCACCAATCTAGAGATTGCACTAATATTAAGGGCAAAGATCCCACCAAATGCATCAGATGTGAGGTCAACACACATCTAGCTATACGAAATGCACAAAGTACCCCAGGCTAGAAAATTCAAAAGCACCAAAACAGTGGATAGTAGAACATTTGCTACTGTCGCCTCCAGTTCTGCTAGTAAAGGAATTATAGACCCCAATGAATTGACCAGAGTATAAGATATGTGGGGAACTTAATGAACCTTCTCAAGGAAAAAAGCAAAGATTTGCCTCAGTTTGTCTCAGCCGAAACAGAAATTAATCATGAATAGACACCCCTATAGAGTAATTAAGCAAGGTAAGCTTCGTTGCACTATTTGGAACGCGAGGGGGCTCTCTCGCTATCGCATAAATTTTACAACTTCCTTACATGTTGGAATATTGATATTGCGTTTGTGTGTGAGACTCACCCCAAACCAGGTCAGACCTTCAAATTGCATGGTTATTCGATTTACCGCAAGGATAGACCCCTTATAAATGCTGCTGGCCCTGCGTCTGGTGGGGCAGCAATCATCGTGAGACTATTACTATTAGTTTCGTGGGAATGGAAGTCCTGTCAGTCATTATAAACGACTGGACGTAGGGAAAATTAAATTTATCTTCTTGTATAACTCGTCCAGGCATAAGCTTGGTCCCTGCGAGCTCGATGATCTACTAAATGGGCCCATTCCAGTTATCATTGCGGGTGACTTGAATGCCAAACACCCACACTGCAATTCCAAACTATGAACCATAACGGCTCCATGGCTACTTGATGAACCAAATTAATACCTTAGTCATCGGTCCTCTTGACGACACCTACTATTACGACCATTCGCCCGTTAGTGATGTACTTGACATTGCCGTCCTTAAAGGGTTTTTCAAACCGTATAACATCTTTACGGTAAGCGACTTATCCTCTGATTATCGCTCAGTCGCTCTCAATTTCGGGGGCTTAAACCTTCACCTAAGGGTCAGTCTCCGCCGGAAGCAGGATTGGAAGCTATTAGAGATTTGCTCAAAGAGTGTAACATTTCATATACGGATCCTGCCAAAAATGTTGACATTGATGGTAATGTTAGTGATATCACCCAATCGATTAAATCAGCCAGTGATGCTAGCACTACTGCCGTTGACCGAAAGAGACCTGATCATCTCGATCTTCCCCCATCTATCAGATAAATCAAACGTGAAAAGTACTCCTTCAGAAGATTATGCCAACGTTCTAGGTGCCTACAGCTCAAGACTAAGTACAACAGGCTAGCACGAAAGGTCAGCGAACAGGTGAAGGAGCTACGAATCCAAAGGTGGTGCAGCAAAATCAAGAGTCTGTCAGTACAGGACAATTCACTCTGGTGTACAGTCAGGCCCCTCAAGAATAAGAAAGCCACCGATCTACCTCCTCTGATTACGGAAGATGGGAATTTTGTTAGTAGTCCCCAGGAAAAGGCCCAACTAATTGCAAACTCATTGAAGAGTCAATTCACCATCCCCTTTGATGATAAACTGACTGGTATCGAGAACACATGTCTAGTTAAAGATGGCTGCATAAAGTATGATCTCATCCATCGTGTACATAACCCTCTCTGTGTCATTGACAATGCCGAGGTATCGAACATCATTAAGCGAGTAAAGAGTAACAAGGCTCCTGGTCTAGACTCCATCACTAATGGTGCTCCTAAGGTAATCTGCACTATTACTAAGATTTAAACGACTGCTGGAACCACGGCTACTTCGCCGATGCCTGGAAAAACTTAGTCATCCTCTCTATACCTAAGACTGGCCTTAATCCCGCTCTTCCTGTCAGCTACAGGCCCATCAGCTTATTGCCTACTCTTTCTAAGTTCTTCGAACGCACAATCCTGAAGTGGTTCAATGACTTTTGCGAGTCAAATAATCTAATTCGCAAAGAGCAATTTGGCTTCGTTCGAATCACTCCTGCCAGCTCCAGATTTGGAGGCTGGTTGAAGACTTGAGCAGTCCTCACAATTATTCGATGTACGACGGAATTGTTTTTTTTTCTGTCCATAAAGCCTTCGACCAAGTATGGCACGACAGTCTCATCTTTAAAATGATAAATTGTGGTTTCCCTGACGATCTGACTGCCTTGGTTCGCTCCTTCTTGTCGCATAGATCCTATCGTATCAGGGTTGGTAACTCCTTGTCTGACCCCTGTGACGTCAACGCGGGTGCTCCTCTGGGTGCAGTCCTGAGCCCGGCGTTGTTCAATTTTTTCATTCACGACCTACGGTATTCGCATAGTGTAATCTGTACTTATTTGCTGATGATGCGGCCATCATGACTTGCGCGAGGAATCCCGCACACGACATCAGTCGCTCACAAGAGGCTTTGCAACAGTGCTAAAAATGGTTCGACAAATGGAGGTTGAAGCTCAACGTTGACAAATGTAAAGCTATGTTATTGATCTAAGGAGTTTAAATGATTAATTTTAAATTTAAATGTGGGTAATCTCCTTTTAATGGGGAAAATCGTAAAATTAAAATTTAATAAAAACAAAAAAATAAAGTCACCAATCTTGAAAAACGATGAAGAAACTTGTGAGATGGAAGAAAACTTAAACGATGTAGTCTATTGAAGATGTTGTTGATAGTAGAAACAAACTTAGTCTATTGAGGATGTAGATGAAGTCTTGTGAAGATAATGTTGATAGTAGAAAACGATAATCTTGAAGGAAGTGTTGGTTTTGAAATACAGATGAAATTTTGAAATACAGCTTTGTACCCTCTTCTGGAGAACGATAACGTCCGCCGGCACACGAGCCGCCACACACCAGAAGCGTTGCAGCGCCTACAGTTCAAAGATGAATGACTGAATTTCAAAGATGAAAGATCTTGCACCTTGCGACTTTCCCCACTTCCCAAAGAAGAAAAAGCTCCTTAAGGGACATGAGTTGGTTCTGACGGTGAGGTAAACGCTGCCATTCAATCCTGGTGTCGACAACAACTCCGGAATTCCTCTCCGACGGGTTCACCCAACTAGTCATGCGTTGGCGCAATGCGTGGAAAGGGATGGGGACTATGTCGAAAAGTGAATAGTTGCATTACATAGAGGACAAATGTGAGTATAAGATACAAAAAGAATTTTGAAAATCGGTTAACAAATAAAAAAAGTTACAGCCATGGAGGCATTACTTTTCAATACGCCCTCGTACTTTAAACATTCTTAAAAAAGTTTGATTTAATCAGCTACATTTGAATGTTGTCAATATTTTTTGTAAAAATATATAATAAAAATATGTAATTAAAATACTGTCAATTACTGGTGATTCATGCATCAGTTATAAAAAAATTTAATAACTTAATAGCTTTTAAAGATATAGTAATTGTTTAGAGATTGGCACATTCTGCATTATATTTACAATTTAATGGTATAACTAGAAAAGTTTCAAAATGCAATTTGATTTACGTACACAATTTCGTGTCACAGTAACGTCTTAAACTGTCAATTACCGGTACGTCTATCCTAGCTATATTACTATTAATAGGTACAATGTATAAAACTGCTAATAATGAAAGTGATGACAACAATACTTGTTGCAGCCAATTTAAAAAATATGTATGAACTGAACAGCTGACAAATACTATAAAAAAATGGAATCCCATGAATGTGATAAAATTTGCAAGGAAATGGTTAATTTTCCCAGATGATGGTGACTGATTTTGAGACAGGGAATGTCACATATCCAATCTTGTTAATTATTTGTAATAAGTAAATATTCTATTGCAAAAATTTAGTTAAAATTATATCAATTTAGTCTTATAATCTTAGAAATATTAATGTTATGCAATAAAACTAATTGTAATAATTGACTTGGTATTGGAAATTACTCATAAAAACTCTTTAAATTTTGAAAATCAGTTGAAAACTGATTAAAATAGTATCGGCTGCTTAAATTAATAGCAATTTTATTTAAAGGAAATTTAAAGACTTCTTTCCGTGAGTCAATGCAGGTTTAACGTACTCTATAATTTAAAAAAAAATAATCTCTTTATATACAGTTATCTAGTTAAAAAGAGTGAGCCAGCTCTTCATTGGGATTAGAATTTTAAAAAACAATGAAATCTAGTGTTCACTGAAAATTGAAACTAAGAGGTATCCAGCCCTCTTAAAGGAATCAAATGTTTAAATAACCGCAATCGTGTTTGTTGCTCATCACCAGAAATGCAGAGTTCTATTGAGCAACGTTATGTAATCAAATTTTGCATTAAATTTTGAGAAAACAATTCCTGTAACACCTCCTTATTTGTCCATGAATATTGAACGTTCTTGCTCGGTGTACATATTTATTAATTAAATAGTGAAAAAATTAATTGTATATTATTATTATTATATATTATTATTATTGCAAGGGCAATACAAAATATGCATGGAAGATAATGAAATAAAATTGTTCTTCACCACCCGGCCCACTTTCTCAATGGATAAATAATAACTGTAACACCTGAGTAACCCGTAAATTTAAATTGGAACCTCCCTATATCCTCCAGGTAACACTAAAGAAGTCCTTTCCTTATAACACTATCGAGGATTGGATCCTCCTCCCATATGAAACAAGAGCAACAATATTAAACTGCAAACTGCCAAACTGTAGTAGCCATAAGATCCATGTTAACAAATTATTTAATCAATATGTAAAAAACAACCAATTGTAATTGCGATTTATGTTCCTTGTACCCAATACCCCTCTGGGTCGCTATAATTTCAAATAAATAAATAAATAAAATTTACAAAATACAAATTAAAGTTCCCGCATGGACCACTGGGTAGCGTTACTAATACATGTGAAATGGCAACGTTTATTCTTGTAATACACAACCTGCTGACGAACACTATAATGCAAATAATTCCAAATTTTCAACACGTTACGTGGTAAGCTATTACGAAGCAATAATCAAAAAAATTAAAAGTAATTTCAAATTTAAGATGACGCGAAGCACGCACAGTGGTTTCCATTTTCAGGTATATTACAATATCATGAGAAGATATACGAAGACTTTAAACTGTTCATATAAACGATAGTATTAGAACATTTTTGTCTCTAAGAGAGCGAGCTTCTTATTTAAAACCATAGAAGCTTGTATAACATCATAAAATATAAGCTTGCCTTTTTAAAGAATGGTGATTTTGATTAGACAAGGAGTTTGTTTGTATGTTTGTTGTTTGAATACAGCAGTTTTCATATTTATTTAGTTATTAAGAAAAGAAAATGTTGTGTTTTGCTTCTATAAAAACATTGTCAATCTTTCGCATTAATATTTTTAATTGTATTTTTTTTCCACTTTTTCTCCCACCTTTTCAGCCTTATTTCCCAACCTTTTCTACCTTCTTATTTAACAAATACTTCCACCTTAAATCCGAGCCGTAGTGATATCATTCCATTTTAAAATTTTATGGAAATGATTTTTTTAACAATCATTTTTGTTACTTTTGAGAATACCTCGTATATCTTAGGATTCTAAAGTTAATAAAAGTTTTAAGAATGCATGGAAGAAATAAAGGATGTAAATGAAAAAATGCAAGGATTATATGAAAAAATAATTGGTATGTCGCCGTCATGATAAAACTAATCGTAATCTTAATTTATCAATTTGTTTTTAGATCTGCAGTAAACTCCCCGTTATGATCACAGAATTGTTGCTTTATAAAATATTATATTTTTACAGAGTGGATAAGTTAATCAGAAGGAATTATTGAAGAAATTAAACTAATCATATTTTACAAATATAACTAGCACTACTGAAGAATGTTTTTTTTTTAATTTTACAGATAATGACTGAGGACGAATTTTATTATTTTACTGTGATATTATTTGTTTTTCCTATATTAAAAAAATTTTAAAGCGATATTTAATTAATATTTGTAATAGATATTTCATTTGAACTTTTATAAAAGATAATTTCAGATGCTGTATCTTATTGAATATACAATTTACTATGTTTTCTTAGTTCACAGGGAAAATATGTACCCTATAAAAATAGATAATATGGAAGAAGTTCTTTCAAACTGAAACTGCATGTCGAAATAAATTATTCCATTATTGGATTTAGAAATTACAATTTTGCTGTGCAATATGAGCTGTATGAATGTGAATATAGAGTGTATGCAGAAGTAATTGCGTTTATCCAGCTGATCAACAACTGAAATTTGATTGTGTTTAAGTTGGCTAACATTTTTCTGTTTATTACTTTGTAGAGTTATTTAGACTATACGAAGCGTTACGTCCCTAGACTATTTCCGCATAATTCTCCTCTTGCTATGAAATATTTATTGTTGTTTTTCTCTTCCATTCGTTACCAATTGTAGAGATGAGGCAGAGCTCGTCGATGCAGGGATTTCCGTCGGGTCCCCCGTCACCACCTCCCCCGCAAACAATTACGGAGTCTCAGTTGCCATGGAAACACGACGAAGGACAGCACGTGTATTCTCAGCCTCGTCCTCAACAAGAATTCCCGTCGTGGATCGACAACAAGGAGTATATCAGCTACATGTCGCCCACGTCGACTTTCCTCAGCGGACTGGACTCCTCCCCCGTTAGGACACCCGTTTTCGAGGTTTTCGAGCGGTTGGACGAGATCAATGAAGAGCGTGCCAGTCAGCAGGATCTCGACGCCGAGGAGTTCGGCATCCAATCGGCCGATGGAGCCACCGATACGCCAACCAAGGAGGATGGTGGTGGTGGTGACACAAAAGTCGCAACCTCTACCGGCTCCTCGCAACAGGAGAATACTTCCACGTGTCCCGGTGATACAGTTGTCGACATGGGGGACACTCAACTATAATATAAAAAAAAATATAAGGGGGGATTTGACGGTTCATGTTCCGAGAAGTATTTCATTTTAGTTCCATTTGAAAGTGGAAGTGAGTCGGTGTTTTTGTGATGAAGCGACGGGATTTCATTTGATGAAACACTCTAGAAACAATGTTTAGGAACAAATTAATAAATGGTGTAAAAATCGTTATAGTAGACATCCTCGTGTGTTATAATTTTTGTTTTTGCGTAGTGTTGTTTATGACTTTCAAAATAATTTGAAATTTTATTTAAGAAATCCAAAATAAAGAAAAAGAAGAAAAGGAGAACATGTGACATTCGCTCAGTAATAGCTGACTTCACGATTTAAAACTCTTCACGATTTTAAAAACTTCTTCAAAGGAAATCTCCGTCAATTTAGCCGATATATAGTAGAACTGAAAGGCTCCAACATCATAGGTGAATAAGAAACGAAAAATTTTTTAAAAAATTTTTTGAACATTTGACTATTATAAATCATAATACGTACTTAATTGCTGGACGATGAGAACAAAAAACATACCCTCCCTATCCTCTTTTGAATGGTTCATGTTGAAAAGAGTATATAAATAAATTATGTATAGATGTATATACATATATTTATATAAGTGCACATTTGAGATTACGCTGGAAGTTTAGCTCAGAGGAAATGCCTTCGTTCTTTCCTATTCTTCTCTAGTTTTCTATCAATCGCTGTACAAAATGATCGCTTTTTTCTTCTTTGCCTCTGCTGGACAACTATGGTATGTACATGTACAGATGGAGAGAAGACAGATTTATTTTGATGAGAAATTAATAACGTGTACTATATTCATTGTACAAAAATATAATCTAAATATTTCTCCTAATGATATACTAGGCTCATTATTATTATTATTATTATTATTATTATTATTATTATTATTATTGTGATATTGAATGTCGTAATATTTAAGGAAAAGTGCCTTTCCGTTATCATTCGTGTTCAATTTGTTTCTATGTTATAATATTTACACTGATTAGTTTCAAGTTTATGTTCTTAAACGTATTGCTAGTGACCACTGTTATTATGTTGAAATTATTACAGTTATGCTTAAAATTTGACTTTATTTTAGTATTCTTTTTAATTTAAATTTTGCTTATCAAAGTTAAGTTTCAAGCATAGAGAAAATATAAACACTTGAGTAAATAGGATCAATATATCTGAAATTGTTGTATATTAGAGATAAAATGAGATCCATAAATTTTTCTGTTGAAAATCAGAAACGATACTGAAAAAAGGACCCTTAATAGACAAAGTAAATGTCCAATTAGAGCAAGAAACCAAAGTATTGATAGTTAAGTGTTTTAAACATATCAGAAAGAAATTTTCGGCTAGATGACAAAAAAAAATTGCAGAAAAGGTCGTTTAACTTTAACACCAACAAAATAATAATAGTAATAATAATCAGTGGACATAGTTACTTTTTTTTAAGCCTTTAAATTTCTTTGGTGATTTCACAGGGTATACATCTACAATATATTATTACAGTATTTTGTATCATTATTATTATTTGGCAAACGGAAACTTCAACGCTCCATCTTAACTCAGTTCAGGCTTACAAATGCTTCTTCATTTGCAAAAAAAATTTTTGTTTATTTAAAACCATTAAGAAAACCAAAAATGAAAATAATGTATATTTGAAAATATAAAAAAAATATTTTTTTAAAAAATGTAAAAAAACCCATTAAATTTCAAATTTTTATCTAATAGCAATATTTAACAAAAGAGTATTTTTCTGTTTATTTATATTATTTAAATGGATTAAATTATTATATATTTAATAATTATATTTGGTAAAGGAATTCTCATAAAATAAAGAAACAAATGCATAAAGAAACTGATTGGGAATACTTATTTCTTAATTTTCTGCATTCTTTCCTTTAAAGATGAAAAAAAAATTCTTTTCTCATTGTCGATTGAAGATTCCCTGATCAAGGGCTCTCACTAATTATCTAACTAATTAACTGTATTGAAGGAAGTATGCAATTGAATCGAACCTGGGGAAAGAGATAAATAGAGCCCCAATCGACATTTTCTGATCCTTGAATATTTTTTTCCTCGTTTTCGTTTGTTCCTTTTATATCTGTTCTCCGCCATTAGACCTTTTCGAAGGGGAAGAGAACGTTTCAAACTAGCGAAAAAAAAATGTCTCGCCATGATGAGAAACCCGATCTCATGTTCTGATATCGTTGAAGCAAAAAATAATGATAGAAAATTATCATTCTATAATTATATTTGAACTGCTATTTTCCTTTTTTTTTTCACTAGTAGCAGTTTCCGTCGATATCTCTATGAGATTGTCCTTTACCAATTATACGAAAGAGTTCAGATCAAATTTTAATCTCGAAATGTGAAATTGTATTGTAATAATAAGAAAAATCTATTTTAATGTACAAGAAAAGAAAAATTAATAAATAAATCATACAGAATTACTTATAAGTTATTAATGTTTACAAGAAGCCACATTATACTTAAACATGATTGTATACACAATCTGTAATATTACGTTATGAACGAATAAAAATCAGAAAACTTTCGATAACTCTGAATTTAAGATTTTATCAAGATTTCAACAACGTTATTTCTTCCAATTCATGTTTCTCTTAAACGTACGAGTTTTAAATAATAAAGAACGACAATATCCACATATGATATACAGGGTGTAAATTATCTCCTTCAAAAAACTACACTACGATGTAGACGAAATTCAGGCGATTAAAGTGATATAAGACAACGCCGTAAATTGAACCTCAAACTAAGCAGAATGGCCTGGCGCTGCGTAGCACGAGCCAAATTTGGGCGACTGGGTTCACAAAATGACGGTACGCCAAAAGCTAATTGAACTACCACTATTTGTTCATTTCCTCGATACTTGTTGATGAAAAACATGATAAATACTATCAGTATTAAACAAGGTTGGTACTGCTCGTGCTACTGAGTCTAGCGTGAGAGCAGAGCACGTCACGTTGGAGTGGAAGGCGGACCTCGTCGGGATGAGGTAGTGGGGAGCGGGGGAACTAGCCAGGCCACGCCGGGCGAACACAGTCGCCCAAATTTGGCTCGTGGTACGCAGCGCCACACCATTCACCTTAGTTTGAGGTTCGATTTACGAAGTTGCTTGCGATTTGCGACACCAAGTGTCTTATAACACTTTAATCGCCTGAATTTCGTCTACATCGTAGTGTAGTTTTTTTGAAGGAGATAATTTACACCCTGTATAAATATCAATCTAGATTCGTCCGTATTTTTATAGCTTACATTTGGCAACTTGTATCTCAATATTGCATCATTCATGTCCGCTTCCACGCCAAAAATTCAGGCAAAGGATATCATAGGCTCCTTCAAGACAGGTTTTGAACCGGTTATCAATGCAGACAGTGCCAAAAGAAGACCATTTTGTATTTGGTGAAATTTCGAAGGGGATTGCTTTTTGAGTTTTTGTTTACCAGGTGGATACGATGTGAACAGTAACGTCTATGCCCAGCAATTGCAGCAAGTTCATGATCCATCACTGGTCAATCGAAGACCTTCACCCTACAGCATAACGACGTCCGAGCACTCACTGCCAATCGAGTTAAAGCCAAACTCCGGGAACTTGACAGAATTGAAGTGCTAGTCCAACCTGCATATATCCCAGATCTTGCACTATTGCCCACTTCTTGCATGGACAGCGGTTCAACAAGATAGAGGAGGTCGAAACTGGATGACGAGGTGTTTTGACTCCCAACAATGATCGATTGGTTTAGGTTTTTACAGCTGCATCCTGTGCGTGGTCATTTGCACCCAACACAAGATTTCAAAGACAGAAATCAAAACAAATAATAACTCATGGAGACTACATACATAGGGGGATTAAAAAAAAGTGCAACAAATTTCGGCACTTTGTTGGGAGGTCAGGTTAAGTAAAAAATGACATATGAGCATAGGTCGTATTCCAATTACAGAATATCAGAGATCAAAGTTTTATTAGTATAGTAACAATCAGGTAAACAAAACACGTGTTGTGAACCTGTATGTCGATCAAATTCTGTGATTAGACTCCCCCAACTCTTTTTTAAACACGTGATCAATACACACTTTAATCACATGACCTCAAACTATTTCTCATAAAAACGGCTTAAAATAAATTTAATTAACATTTAATTTACCCTATTTATCCCAATAAATCCCGACGTCGAATTTAAACCGACCTCCCCCCCTTTTTCTGGTCATTTCCATTGCAAAAAATATTCTCAAATTTAAACCGACGTCTATTTTTTCAATGTTCAGAAGATTATTTAAATCCATTTGATTTTTTCAATGAATATCTTAATTTTCGATATACAAGGTGTCTCAAAAAATGTACTAACACTTTGTTTTTTCAGGTGTAACTAATGTAACAGAATGGCAGGAGATCAACTTAGCTTTGAAGAGAAAAAGTTTGTCCTTAAATGTTATTGGAAGACCGAAAACGCCACGGAAGTGCAAAGAGGGTTCAGAAGAGAGTTCGATAAATCGACGTTTGCGAATCCATTGGTGCGCGTTATCAGCTTTGTCAGGACAATGACGGTCATCATTTTGAACAATTGCGAACATGATTCTTTAATTACATTTGTCTTCTGTAATCAAGCCTTTAAACTTATCTCGAGGTTCATAAATAATGTTTTTATAGTCATCCAAAGTGTTAATACATTTTTTGAGACACCCTGTATAAAGTGTATCTAGCCGTTGGGGGTAAGTTTGGAAGAAATTTCCGCGTATAATGCAAATTTATGTATTATGTACACCCAGGTTATTGAAAACAAAGAAGTGCCCATTGGATAAGACCTTTGTATAACACACAAGTATTTCACTTGGTATGAAGACTCACGATAACATTTACTCAATTTCGAATAAGGAATTACCTATTTTTTTAAGAATAAAGAAATTTTCATGTAAACCTGGAAGGGATGCTTATCACCCAACAACCATTTTGTATACAGTCGTCTCAGATTATCCTTAAAAGACTTGTTTACAGAAACGTGTAACTAACCTACCACTTTTTGTCGTCTACGCATCTAAGTTTTGGTGTACATGATATTAATATACGTGTACATTTGAAAGGATTTTAAACAAGATTACACAAAAGACATTGTCCTGTTATTCATTTACAGTAAGTTTTATTGTTCTCTTTACTACGTACGCTAGGATCACTTTCACGATCTTAGTATTTATTCATAGTTATAACTTCTGACTACTCATACATTTGCCAACAGATCAAGGCGAATCACTTTCTAAACGTTATTTATTTAGACCTGATTAATTAGACAGTTACATTTCGTATCATCAAACAGTATTTTCGTCAGCGGGCAAAAGCCTAACACACCGACATTTCCTACCCAATCAAAATGTGGGAACCTCTAATCCACAAGGAGAAATGAAATACCGGATACTTATTTCGGCCATCTTCAGCGGTGAGAGACCAAAGTAAAAAAGTTTTGCTTTGTTGTTTGTTTTTTTTTTAGTTTGGTCTCTCACCGCTGAAGATAACTACTTGGTAGCCGAAATACTCGTATGTATCCGGTATTTCATTTCTCCTTATGGATTAGAGGTTCCCACATTTTGGATGTTCCATTCCACAGTGTTTTGCTTAACTTTTTTTATTTCCTACCCATAAATGGAGGTGACAGCTCACAAAAAATAAAAAAATAAGAATAACAAATAAACATTTTGCCATCTTCTTCTATAGTTTTACCTCCTAAGCTAACCTAAAATACTTTATTATAGCATTTGATACGAAACCACAAACAATAATTTTTACGCAATAAGAAAGTGATTCGTGAACGAAAGCGAGACCGTTCGCTAATAAAGCAAAATAGCGCCGACCGAAAAAAAAATTGCTTTCCTCGCACGCGAATTTAAACCTAGATCAATTTTTTGTATCATTTTTTCTGAAAAAAAACAACAACAAAAAAACTCGAGATGTATTCGGGTAAATACGGTATAAGAGTGTACGATTTACTCTAGTTTAACAAGTACTCAAAATATTGCATGAGCCTAAATAGAACAATGGGATGGTTATTTGCCAATTTGAATGTCCGCATCAATTATTCTTCTCGTGTCTCTCTTTGCCACATTTACCAAAATGTGGCAATCGGGCTTTGTGCGCCCGATTTTCAAGCACTGAAAGCATTTGAGCGGGCTAGGCTAAAAAAGGTCTAATACGAAACGAGACTGAATTCGTCTGATGTCTCTAACGCTTTGTTCTCTTAATTCCTCCGAGAGAATCATCATGGAGATCTGGACTGAAAGAATTAAAGTGGGCAAAAATTTATATCCAAACCTAATCTAACCTCACAAATCCTAACATTTGAAAGACATTTAAGCTTGTCTGGCATAAAAGACCTCCGCCAGAAGATTGCTATCGACGTACCGATTTCTAATTTGCTAGGCAAGTCAGCTACCTCTTTATTGTTCTGTACATCAAAAGGGCGAAAATTATCCAAATGGCCTTCCATTTACCACCTCTAAAACAGTTTAAACGCAGTTAATCGCATTCCAAAATTTCTCTATATTGTAATGATTGAGTTATTATTTAACCAATTTGGAGGTTTAATTTAGCTTTTAGAGGTTGTTCTGTTTACCTACAAGCTTAATCATCCCGGGCAAGGCCGGGTCCTCTGCTAGTACAGTATATAAAGAAGCTGGATGACTGACTCATCAAAGCACAGCAAAATCTACTGAAGCCACCAATTCGAAACACGGTGAGGTCATAGAACGGATAGCGTACGGGCGTTCTAAGACCGGTGTCAAGGATTTTTAGAAAGAACAGAGCGGGAAAAGGTGGTGAATAATTAAAGTAAATTTAATTGAATATTATAATTTTGATATACAAGAGCGGCTGCTTGCCGAACGTATAATGTCAATAATTGAAAGTAAGTTCGTTATTATCAGTCCAAGTCGATTGCTGCAGACGTTGGGGATAAGAGGTTCGACTCCTCGAAGCTCCGTATATCTCCGGGACGAGCAAGCGACGACTTGGAAGTAGCGTTCGGTGGGGTAGGTCGCTGCAACAAAGATTCTGTCAACCAAGGGCGAGTTTTTGGAGATGAGATCTCGGTTTCGTAAGCATCGCTCTTACGTCAAAATTGCGTAATGTCAAAGCCTTCCAATGGTAATTGCTCTGATCTTACGCAATTTTGACGTATGAGCGATGCTTACTAAACCGCGATCTCATGTCCAAAAACACGACCCTTTGCAGGAACTGGGTCAATCTTGGTACCATACTCTCACACAGCGGCAACCACTCAGGGTAAATCGACCGTGGAGGAATGGCTGTGCAAAACAGAACAACGGATTAAATATATGGCGAGACAGGCAGGAATCTCTATCAAACGAAATCACAACACTATAGCCTACAAATCTTAAGTGGATACCATTATTACCAGAGGAAGTTGCTCCTATGTCCAAGCGCGAACAATCGCATGGGCGCCCAACGCTAATGCCGGTTAAGTTAGGAATGGGGAGAATAACTTCCACTGTGTTCAAGCTCCACGGAGAAATTCGTGTTCAATTTGGGGGCGTAGTGTAATGTCCGGGTCGTGGCTCAACGGAGTGGGCACAACGTGTGTCGGGGATCTTACGTCCTCAGCGCTGGCGGCTATGTGGTCCGATAGGTCTACAAGGGTCTCTCCTTTATCGCCCAAATAGTCAGACGTCTCAGGGGCGGATGGCGATCGGGTCGACTGGGTGTAAGGTTTGATGTAGGCGGACGTCGGACATCTAGCTTCAGACTTGGCTCGGGAAGCGTTGTTTTCCTTCAATCTCAGGACACCTCGACGACTGTCATCCAATTTGGCGGGCGGGCGAGACGACCTTTTCCTGAGATGGAATATCTCTTCGTGCGGCGTACGAAATCGGTTACTCCAGCATCTGGGGCGGGCGGACAGCTGACGCCTTCTTGTTCTCTCGCTCTCGAAAGACGATGCTGGATTACGTACAACTGGACCTTCTTTCACCCTCGGCTCTGCTGGGGAACTATCCTTCACGGGGCGCTTATGGCTACGAATAGATATACTATTAATGGACTCAGAAATTCTATGTTTCTTACGTCTGCCAGGCCTCAGTCTATGTTCCCCGTCCTTCGTCCAGATCCGTGTACATGGGTTGGAGCTGGGGCTTGATGTTGTTCGCCCCAGCGAACACCCTAAAACGGATTTTTAAGAACGGGGCATTCAGGCGAACATGCTTTAAGATT
>JAHWFO010065354.1:13826-45742 GCA_023313115.1 Rhysida immarginata
TAGTTCCGCGAATGGTTTAGTTTAACCTTTCGGTACTTGGTTATGTCATTCCTTAATGGTTTATTAAATTTTTGTTTTGGTTTGGTTCACTGACTAAAACTGTAGGTCTGTGTTGTTCATTTACTCTGCACCTTTTTATCATTTCCACTGCATATAAAATTTGAACGTGACAATTCATCGGGAGCTTTTGGAAATCGAAATACTTAATGATATTTTTCTTCTGTGTCATAATTAGAATGACACGCGGGAACACAGCAACGATTTGGCATGTTGTTAATCTAGAAGAAAAAAGTAATAGCCTATTAATTGATTACCGTGGTATTAGAAATTCTTATGTAGGCAAATAATGCTGATTTCACAATTCTAAATCGACTTACCGATACAATTTCAATGCATTGACTTGTAAAACGTCCATCCACATATCTAAATAAACTCACATGTCCAACGTGTCAGTCCTTTTATATCGGGTGTACGAAAAGGTCATTCAAAGAAAGATTTGCAGATCATCGCAGGGCCTGGGTTAAAGGAGATGGAAGTTCTGCTTTCGCGGAACACCTGATCAAGAATAAGCACTCCTTTGGATCCATTAACGATATAATGACAGTAGTCAAGAATGAACGTGACCACAGAAGAATCTTGACTTATGAAGCCTTAGAGATTAGGAAGTACATGATGGCTGGAGATGACAAAATCCTCAATAACCAAACCAACTTTGTACGGAATCCTATTTTAGACACAGTAAACAGTATCATCAACAAAAGAAATACCAATGAAGAACACTAATAAGGTCCGCTTACAACAGCAAGAGCGGTCCGGTTACAAGAGCATTCCAAACGATTGTAAATAAAAAATTTTCATTTTGCATTTTGTAAATTTCCCAGTAAAAGACCTTGACGAATCAAGCATATTCTTTGTTAACCCACCAATCAGCAGTAACATCTTCTGATTGGTGGGCAATTACCATATATTCGGTGGTGAGGATCGACTTGGTTGTAGTCGATTCCTGCCCTGATGATGAAGTGTATTCGAAACGCGTAGGTTATTAAAACTTCTACCATTTTGCTATTCAAAGACCCTTTTATTTATTTTTTCATACACCAGCAAAATTGACCGAAATGCAACTATTAAAATATTTACGTTAAATGAAGAAACAATCTAGCAGGCCTACTACATAAAATACAGTGACTGGCAAAACAGTCTCAATGCTGTGCAGATTTTTTATTTGATTCTATAATACTTGAAAGTTATTATTTCTACAGATTATTTTATTTTAGATATCAAAAAAGACATCTTTAAGTATTGAATGATATTGTAGTGTAGATGATCTATTTAAATCACTCTGAGAAAATAAGAAAACTATTAGAATCGACCATTAACAAAATAAAACTTTCCCAATGGTACATATTAACAAATGTACAATTGTTTGATAAACAAAATTATGGATGAATGTTTGTGGGAAACATTGATCAAAACTATTTTTCATTACACTAAGGGCGTCTTATTTGAATCCTAAAATAAAATGTATAAACATTTACTTTCAGGTAATACAAAGTAGAACGCAAAACTGCACAGATTGAGAGAGTTTTTTCAGTCACTATATTATGGTTAAAAATTAATTATGAATTACTAAAATTATGAAATATTCTGCACATAATACTAGATATAATGGTAAACGTACATAGTATCATTTCGTAATTTCTCGGATGATATCTCTATTTAATAAGTAAGCGATTTTGATAACACACTGAACGTTAATGTTATGTCGTTATGGCTGCCCGTAACTTAGTGATTTTTTACAGCGCAAATTTCTGAATAAATTTATTTTCTAGAAAAAAATGGTAAATCCTTTATTTATTATTAAATAGTGAAAATACAGTGATTGAACGCGAGAGAGCTGGCCGATGTAATCCGTGAAAATTAGGGAAGGCTACTCTGGAGTTTTACATAATAACTAAAATATTTTTGTTTAATGAACACGCCATTTTTAAATTTATTTTATGCTAATTCGAAAACTTCTTTCCATATTTCATAACCGACTGTTTCATTAGCCCTGGATTACAAACCCTTCCGAAATAGCGCTTTCTTCAAACCCTTATCGATTTGCTTACTCTTAAATAAATTTTATAGTACTGTCAGTTTCTAATTTTATCATCATTTTTTGGTTCTTAATTGTTTACTATGAAGCAGGAAAATGAAATTATTTTTCGATTATAGTCTTTATTTTGAGATCAATTATATTGGTACATGAATTTAAAACTCAATATCTATTGGTATATCTCGTACTCTAAAATTACAATTATGAATTAACAAAAAAAGAATAATATAAAACTATTTTACAAGTAAATTAAATCATTAAAAATTTTTACGAAAACAAACTAGAGACTTTTTGCAACCTCAAACGATATGCGAAATACGAAAGGCGAAATGCGAAAGGTGACATTTCGTCTTTCTCCTTTCGTATTGAGAGTTTTTGCACCCGCGAAATAAGAAATGCGAAAAGAGCAATGCGAAAAAGAGAAATTCCAGATTTTCGATACTGCCAACATCAGGTTTTACTTCTACACTGCTCGCTCAGCTTACTCTGGTACAGCTATCTGATTCTCAGCATCATGGCAGCAAGGAGAAGTAAGTACTATTATAGTCTATAATACAGTATATCTAAATATAAGTATATTTGACCTATCATATGAGGGTAATCTAATAATGTTTGTTCACTGGAGCACTTTTTTGTGAACCTCTTTTTGGAAAATATATCACGCTAGAAGATCTGCATTATTATTTGAACATAGGAAATGGAGAGAAAAGGAGATCTGAGAGTGTGAGGTTCAATTGGAGGACCTTCGATCAGTCAGGCTGCATCGAATTCTTCAGATTCAGTAAGTCTGAAGTGGAGTTACTAGCACACTCTTTGCAGTTTCCCCCTTCAGTAACGCTGGCAAATAGAATTAGATTCACTTCCATTGAAGCAGTCGTGACGCTTCTGTCACGGCTTGCTACTCCAGGGAAGTGAGGACATTAACGCAGCTTTTAGGTCGTGATGTCTCAGGCATAAGCCTAATTTTCAATTGGGCAGCAAATTTTGTCCACACCAAGTGGGGCCACTTGTTCCAACGGATAGATCCACCATGGGTTCCCGTTGAAAAATTGGAATACTTCAGCAAGGTAACTACCGGGTGTTTCAAAAATGACCGGTGTATTTGAAAAATCTAAACGGGCAGCGATAGAAATACACCGTGAACTAATTTCGAAAGTTTGTCTGCCTGAAAATTTACTGTTGTCCCAAGCATATTGCAACAAACGGTGTATTTCTATCGCTGCCCGTTTAGTTTTTATTGATTTTTCAAATATACCAGTATACCGGTCATTTTTGAAACACCCGGTATCTATTCATTTATTTGCTTAACATGGTCATGGTTTTTATTTTATTTTTTTCCATTTAAGGTAACCGTATGTATTCCAGGTATTATTTGTTGAACCGAATATTGTTGGTTTCATTGATGGCACTGCCATATCCTTATGTCGGCCATCAAGAAACCAACAACCATACTACAGTGTCCACAAGCGGCACCATGTCCTCAAATTTCAAGCCGTCACTCTTCCAAATGGGATCATCCTGCATCTCGGCCATCCATTTAAAGGCCGCGTACATGAATCAAAAATGCTGGTTGCCAGCAAGCTGATCGCACAAATGAGAAGAAAGTGGCGGAAAAAATGTGGCCGGCAGTATCGTCTCTATGCTGACAAGGGGTATCCCCACACCACTTTCACGTTTACGCCATTCCGCGGAAGAGGGAACGAGGCACAAGAACGCTTCAACCACCGCATGTCAATGCATTGTATACATGCGGAGTATGGCTTCGGCCGCGTTCTAGCTTTGTTCCCCCACATTGATTATATTAAAAAGAATATTTTATTAGCAAATGTAGGGAAAACCTTACACAGTTGCTGTCATTTTGGCAAACATTCATTCCTGTGTCACAGGGGGGAACCAGACCAGCGACATGTACAATTGTCCTCCTCCTGACTTGGCAAGCTACTTGCATTGAGTAGATTTTTAACACCATTGTTAATTTTTTTCTCTCTTATTTAGGGTTATAACTATGTCTGAAATGTAGCAAGAAATTTTTTTATGTTTCCATTTCTAAAATTTTACAAGCAAATTTTATGTTTTCATTTCTAAATGTAGTTCGAAACATCAAATCTGTAAGTTATCATGTGTATGGAGTGTTAAATAAATAAAAAAGGTTTTACATGAACATGACTTTTTATTTCTTGGAGAGCGCTTCGGCTAAGGATAACAGGGCTTTGGTTAAGGTGTCATCTCTTTGTTGTCGAGCAAGATCCAGTTGGAATCTTTCCCTTTCTAGTTGTAATTGTTCTCTTCTTTGCTCGAGTTCCATGTGTTGCCTCCTCTCTTCCATTTCGAGTTTTTTCAACTCCAGACGCTCCTGCATCTGGAGTTCCATCTTGCGGAGCTCAAAATCTCTTTCGACTTTTAATTCAATTGCTGCAGAGCAATCATCGTGTTTTCGTTTCCTCCGACGCTGAGGCCCAGGATCATAATGCATATCATCATCCCCAATGCTTGATGAGCGTGTTGATGACTCTGAATGTTCTTGATTCAGGAGATCATTTCGTTCCTTGCAAATTAAAATAAATATATAAATATAAACATCGGGCCAATCTGAATTGTTTAATTTTATCTCTTCTTACCTCCACAGCTTCTTGCCGTTCCCTCTGTGTTACAGTGGAGATGCTAACTTCTGGGACAGTTTCTTGGATGGTCCTTTCTTGCTCTATTAGGCTACTGATGTCGTTGAGAAGGGTGGCTCGTTCATCCTACTGCTCTTCCGTGCCAGTGCTATTTGGGTAGACAATTTGTGTGACCAGTAACATTATTTAATTATTACTTTGACTTTTTTTATTTATGCGGTTCACTTACGTATTCATTGTAGCCCTTTCTTCGGAATGGAATCTTTGGAGCAATGTGGTTACCCTTGCCTTGACTTGCCGAACATTGCTGGAGAAGTTAATAACATCTAGTGCTTTCACCACTTCCTCCCATGCGGCAGAGTCTGAATACGGGTTAATAGCCACCACTGTTTTCAACATTTCAATGTCCGCGGCTATGTGGAAGTAATTGCAACGTCTGCGAACTTGTGGGGTTAGAACTCGAGATGGTCGCCGTGGTCCTTTTTTTTTAGCCCTCCTGCTCCCATCCTTATAACAAAATCGGTTACTTAAAATTGAGTAAAACATTTTGGATAATACACGAAAAGTTTGTTCTTACCCCAGTTTCTTCTTGTCCCGTTTGTGCTGTATCAGAAATCTTAGTGGGATATAACATTGCGTTAAACAACTGCGAAGCAGTTTCCTCGTCAGACGACATATTGGTTAACGCACGACCTACTGGATACTAAAGACCTGTTCATTTAGCTGATTTCCATTGTTGTTTCAGGCAGACAAAAATCATTGTTGATTTCCCGAGTACTATCACCCTCTATCGGTAGATTTCAAACAACTTTTCTACCTGAAACAACAATTCGGAATGCAAATATATAATTTGTATTCAAAGAAAAAAATTCTGATCAAAAATAATATTTCTCAATATTTAGAAAAAAAATCTGAATATTAATTCAATTAAAAGTTAAGAAAAAAAGTTGAAATCTCGCAACAAACGAAAAAATACTGATTGTTAAAATCCAAGATGGAGAATGAAAGATGCATTGTTGGCCGGACCCCGATGATCATGTGACTTTTGACTGCCCTGGACCCACACCACCTAGACAGAAAGCCTGCGCACAGAAATGTCATACATTGTTACTGCATCATGAAACTGCCAATTTAGAGCTTATTATTGGTAGAAATAGAATTAGCAATAGCCGCTTAGTGTGATGTAACAATGCATGACGTTTCTGTGCGCAGGCCTTCTGTCTAGGTGGTGTTGCCTGGCCTGTCTCTCGTTGGCCTCGGGTCGACTTATGATGATGTAACAATGTATGACATTTCAGTTGGGCTTTCTTTCTAGGAGGTGTTGTTAGTATCCAGTAGGTCGTGGTTAACGCGAGGAACTTGCTGTCAGAGCGTGGAGGTTACGCGCAGCACGCATGCGCGACGACAGATTTGGTTACCAAAGGCGGCAACGAAATTTTTTAGAATTTTCGTATTTCGTTCGACAAAACCTGCCATGACCAAACGGTACATGGCAGTCACATGACCAAAAAGTGAAGTCACATGACATGGTAGTCGCATTTCGCCTTTCGTATTTCGCATATCGTTTGAGGTTGCAAAAAGTCTCTACTGTATTATAGACTATAATAGCTTTAAACTTTAATAGTACTTACTTCTCCTTGCTGCCATGATGCTGAGAATCAGATAGAGTGAGCTGAGCAATGTAGAAGTAAAATCTAATGTTGGCAGTATCGAAAATCTGGAATTTCTCTTTCTCGCATTTCTCTTTTCGCATTTCTTATTTCGCGGGTGCAAAAAATATCAAAACGAAATACGAAAGGAGAAAGACGAAATGTCACCTTTCGCATTTCGCCTTTCGTATTTTACATATCGTTTGAAGTTGAAAAAAAGTCTCTACTAACTGAAGAGTTCGAAAAAAGTGTCATTGTTATTTCATTGTTGCATTGTTACAATCTTTCGTCGATTCGACGAGTCGCTGAAACATTCAGGCTTATGAAAAATATACTTCAGTCCCTTAATAGATTAGAGGACAGAGTGAGATGCGTAAGAATTAAGAATAAATTTAGAAAATAGCGTACGTGGTCGATGCGACAAGGGATTGTAATCCAGGGTTAAGTGCGTACAATGTGCAACGTTAAGCTTGAATACAAAATTACGAATTAATACTAAAATATCGATATATCGTGAAAAATTTGTGGTAGCTAAGATTTATATATACTGATAATTATATCATAATAATATAAAATAGGTTCGAGCACTTTAAAACAATAAAAAAAAAGTTTCCTACCTCCTTTTGGATGGCACACGTATCCTCCATTACGGAAACAGGCTGACAACTTCAGACTTCAGTCGTGACGTAATATCACGTGAACAACGAACTTGACCAACACCACCTAGACAGAAGGCCTGTGCACAGAAATGTCATACATTGTTACATCATCATCAAACGGCCAAATGTAGCGCTTATTATTGGTAGAAATACGATTAACAATAGCCGCTTTAGAGTGATCTAACAATGTATGACGTTTCTGTGCGCAGGCCTTCTGTCTAGGGGTGCGTTCACTTATTCGTTCGGAGTCATGCTCCGAGTCAATGTGATCACGTGATCAGAGTACTAGCGTCATGGCTCAGAGTCAACACAACGACGTAACAATCGAAGACTTTGATCGTTATAATCATTTGCGTGCAGTATTGCCAATTTAGCCTTTTTTCATGCGCTTGTCTTTTGTTGGACATTTTTAATAAAAATTAAACAATGCACTTCAACCATCTACCATTCATTTAAAAGTCTTCAATTCTCTTCAAAAACTCTCATCATTATTCATTGGTGAACTTGTTATTATTTATTCTTTTTATTTATTATTTTATCTTCTCCATTTATAAATGGGTATAGAATCATTCAATAATAAATAAACATATTATACTACTTCGTAAATTAATGTATAATGCACAAAATATTGAAATGAGCTTTTAAATTGGACACATCCCTGCTAAATTAGCAACACTACTTGTGAACGATTCAAGATATTTTTTCCCTTCTTCGCAACCTCCGGAGGCATCAGAAAAGCATGAGCAGTGCCCATGGAACTTTAGGTTATGGGGAACCTTTAATATTAAGTTATTTTTTATTAACAGGAATAAACAATAACATATTTTTTATTTTTTAATATTTTTATAAAAACAAAGTTCTGGTCATAATTGTAATTTTAATTTATTATCATAGAGACTAGGGTGGCCTCATGCGTAAAGATGAACTGAGATTGAGCATATAAAAATTAATAATTATGCTGAAAAAATTGTCTTGAATCAAATTTTCGATCAATTTAAGCTAAATTTTCGTTTGTATCGTGCCAAGCCTACAACAATGGAAGGCTAATCAATTATGGTAGGCTATGATCGTGCACTTTGGAAAGATAGAGGCGGCCATGTTGATAGTTAAACAAGGTATGCGCCAGCTTGAAAAAATAAAGTCTTCTCTTGTTTGTGTGGTTGCCACGGCTCCTAACAAGCGCGCTCGCAAACGATATCTCATTGTAACAAAATTAATCATCGTTGAAGTCACAACTTTGTTGGCACTCTTCATTGTTGCGTCGTCTTTCTCATTAAATTTTTTGACTCCGATGTCTCCAGCTTGAAAGCAGGAGTTAAGGGAGTTAACCCGAGTCGCACTCCAAGCGAATAAAGAAACAAACTTTGAAAGACTCCAAGCGTACCCTGATGTTGGAGGTCAAGGGAGTTAACTCCGAGCGAAGAAAGAAACGGAGACCAAATGACTCGGAGCAAATAAAGAAACGGAATCCGAATGGCTCAGAGTCACGGGAGTCACTCGTTGTGACTCCAAGTGAATAAGTGAACGCACTCTAGGTGGTGTTGACTTGATAGGCTTTCTATTCTAGGGGGCTTTGCCACAGATCAACATATGCCACGCGCCAACAATAAGCTACAGACCAACAATATGCCACGGACCAAAAATATGCCACGCGCCAACAATTTAGCTCGCGCCAGCAATATGCCGACGGATAAACAAAAGCAGTCGTTCTATATATAAAAGAGATTCGGTTTTTTTTGTGCCAACAATCGGCCGGTGTGTTTGCGTCAACAATCGACTGCCCGTATTTTTATATTGATGCACGCGGAAATCTCCATTCACTCAATCAAAACTCAATCGTTTCATTTGTATCCTTACAAATTTAATTAAAATAAAATAAAAAATAAGAACAGATTAATTAAACAATAAACAAATACAATAAATTAAATAAAGCTAATAATTAATTAACTAATTAAATAAACTCGATTATACGAATAAATAAATTAAAGTAATTAAATGCACAAATTAATAAAAAAAAATCAGAAAATAATTAAATTTAATCATTACTTTCAAGATATTGTTGTTGTGAAATAGAATCTGTTTAATTCTATTTAAACTGAAATAGATTAATTTTTATTTTATTAAAAATAAAAATAGACAAAGGTGTAGCAGCGCGTTATATTTAAGTACACTAAACGTTGTTATGCTTAAAAATACAAACGCCAGCAAATATATCAATGGGAAATGCCTCGTTAACCAGCGTCGTCTACTATTCTACTTACGAATCGAAGCGCCGCCCTGGCGAACACCTGATCCCAAGTCCCTCGATTATTCACTGAGTTTCCTCGTCTGGTAACAGGGTGTTTCAAAATTATGTACAATAAATTTAATGACATATTCTTCAGGTCAAAAGAAGACGAAAATGTTCTATAGCACTTTGTGTAAAAACGATTTATTTACGCGATACAGCCAACTAAACCCGTGGCTCCAAATTACAGTAATTGTTCAATGTGCCCGCCACCAGCTCGCACGCACGCTTCGGCTCGTTGCATGAGCGACCGTCTGATGTCATGGAAGAGTTCGTCGCCAGCATTACGAACGGTTTGGCATGCATTTTCAATTCGTTGTCGCAGATCCATAATGTTAGGAATTTCTGTGCTGTAGACGATCGTTTTCACATGACCCCACAGAAAAAAGTCCAAGGGATTAAGGTCGGGTGATCTTGCAGGCCAGGCTACCGGTCCACCTCGACCTATCCACCGATTCGTGTATGCAGCATTAAGGTGTGCTCGCACAACATGGCTGAAATGTGCTGGAGCGCCATCATGCATGAACCACATGTTAGATCTTATCAAAAGAGGAACATCTTCCAGTAATTCTGGCAATGCATTCTGCAGAAACAAAAGATACGTTCGCCCAGTCAATCGTGGCGGCAACACATAAGGGCCAATTAAGTTATTTCCGACAATTCCACACCAAATGTTCACGGAAAAACGCTCTTGATGCGCTCGAGCTCTGGTAACATGCGGGTTAGCATCTGCCGAATGGTGCTGGTTGTGAGAATTTACGATTCCTGTCCGGGTGAAGGTTGCTTCGTCCGTGAAAAGTATCTGGCTGAGACAACTAGGGTCTGCAGCATGACGACGTTGTATCCATTGGCAAAATCGTTGTCGGTGTGGATAGTCCGTTGGGTTCAGTGCCTGAACCAGTTGCAGGTGGTATGGATGCAAAAGCTGACGGTGAAGAATGCGCCAAACAGATGAGTGCGGAATGTGTACCATGGAAGAAATACGACGGGTGCTTGTCTGTGGTTCATCATGTGGTTCAAACGTTCTGAAATTGATATTCCTAGTGGATGTACAGTAGTGAAACTACAGTAATGGAAGCAACCGTACACAACTAATGGAACAACCCTAAAGTAGGTTTAAATGGAACAAACCACTGAATCTAGTGGAACTGCTAAAATATCGTCCGCTAACTACCGCGCTTCCCTACTGTATGATATTGGATTACTCGCAAACAAATCGTTTCCAGACAAAGTGCTATAGAACATTTTCGTCTTCTTTTGACCTGAAGAATATGTCACTAAATTTATTGTACATAATTTTGAAACACCCTGTATAGCTATCTTTATGGCTGTAACGGGTTCACATGTGTAGCAGCACCAATGATGTACATACAATAAAGACTGGATCGACCCATCTATGAGCGCTTCCTTATTCAAATGTGTCTAAGAAAATGATAAGCACCAGGCATAGTTCTTGATGAATAGCATGGACGCACGTTCAAACTAATGACAGCATTGCATTAATTATATATTTAAGATATTGATTTTAATAACTTCCTGTTGAAATTTCCCTGCCAAAGGAAATTAATATAATCCCATTAGAGTTAACAAATTATTTTCAGCTTTTTTTAATGTTCAAAATTACTTTCCTATGCTTTACTGAATGGCCACCAGAAATGGGTGCACGATGATAAGTGTGGACTTTCCCAGGCAATTCTTTAGACATGTGCCTGTGTTAACGCGCTCATAGAATGCTCGATCCAGTCTTTATTGTAGTTGACATCATTGAGCAGCACCAGGCAGCGCTAATTGCTACTTCTGATAATAATAATAATAATAATAATAATAATAATAATAATAATATTACTAATTACTCTGCAAGACCTTCTCTTCACCTGTGTTTTTTGTCCACATCAGTCTCTATAAGACTCCCACCTCATTATCTGTTTTTCTCCACATTGGGTGATTTTTATTAAGAATTTTTTTTTCTAGTTTCCATTAAAAGGAGCATATATTTTTAATTAATTTTATATTACTACAAATCCTGCTCTTATATAATTATTACTAATTACTAATTACAGGGTGTATCAGGTTCGATGAACATAAAGTACCTAGCGTGATCCTTTGCATGATTACAAACTTAAAGTACCTTATGCAAAATGTTCAAAACTCAAATGTTAAGGTTCTAAACATCATTTAATCTCAACAATTGCCGCCGATTTAATTGTAATCACCCCTTTGAATTTAATGAACTGCTGGTGCGGAAAGTTCATAACTGACGTAACGACGCAATTTAAATTTTGAGTTTTCGACATTTTCGATAAGGAACTTTAAGTTTGTAATCATGCAAAGGATCACGCTAGGTACTTTATGACCATCGAACCTGATACACCCTATATATACAAAGAAGGGCGTTTGTTTGAGGGTTTGTTTGTATTTTATAAAAATCTACAGTTTTTTGCGACATTGATGAAATATTGCATACTTGACCTTCAATGCATGAGGAAGGTCACTGTCTACCTCAGATTTCGAAAAAAAAAATAATTATCGATAATAACTCAATATTCATAATGATGGCAGGGCATATTAATAAGAAAGATGTCATGACCAACAATGCAAGGCAAAGTTTGTGCAAAATAACTAAGGTTCAATTTGTAACAATGCATAGAATTCCTGTTATTCAGGCTTTGCTTAGAATTGAGAGTTGTTAGTACTTAACAATTTCTTGAAAATCTTTAATGAACGGATATATATTAAGAGAAGAACCAGACACACGAACCCTGGAATACAATAAATAATAAATAATAAATATTAATTAAAAATACAAATTAGATAAAAAATAAGGTATAAAAAACAAAAATAATTAATCAAAATCAAAATAAAAAGCTGACGTTTCGGATAGAGCCTATCCTTTATCAAAGCAAAAAAGGGGATAATTCTCTAAAAACAAATAGAATATTAGAGAATTATCCTGAAGTTATGATAAAATTTAATCAAAAAAACAAAGAGTCCGAGCCATGCCGGGGTTTTCACCTAACTTATTGGGTAGCATAGCAGTTCCAAACATTTCATAAAAATACATTTTGACTATAATGTGTGAATGTGTATATTTTGGAAACTGAGATGCTGAAAATGCGATGATTGAACGTTCGTTTCCAAGAATTATTAATAATGAACATAAAATGATGATGCAGTGACAGGAAATAAATAAGGCAGCGTCTATTGCGGAGGAAAAGGAGTCAAACGTGTCTCCCTTGAGTTCCCTATCAAACGTCCAGACGACTGGCAAAAATTTGTGTCTGGAAAGGAAAGAGAAAGAACGAGTAGTGGTAAGAGAAACTCTGCAGCTAAAACAGAAAAATCTATTTTGGCATTGGAAACATCTGAACAACGGGAGTTTCGAATAGAGCTAGAGGGTATAAGAGCTTCTACGTCAATGGCAAGAAAAACTTGGGTCTAAAGTATCCAGTGATGTATATGAAGATGGATATCATTTTAATCTGAGGCAAGCCAACAAGAGGTTAACTAAAATCCCGGTATTTCACCTAGAATACCTGTTTTTCGGATTTTTCATAGAATGGATAGTCCCTTCGCTGTGTTGTATTCATTGAGTTATTATTTAACCAATTTGGAGTTATAATTTAATTTCTTGAGATTGTTCTGTTTACCTACAAGTGTAGTTATCCCGGGCAACGCCGGATCCTCTGCTAGTTAAAAATAAAAATTACAAATTGAGGCAATCTTTGCCAGGCTAGATAAATTAATGTCATAAATAAAACTCGACATAAAGAAAGATTTTTTAAAAGTTTCACACATTCAAATACAGTCCCTTCTTTTTGTTTATTTCTACATAGGAATAATATTCACTCGCACAATCATCATTAACTGTCATTTCAACATACTTTCCACGTGGCCCCTATTTTCATCACTAAACTATAATTTAGAGATAAAATGTTTATTTAAAAAATCATCCCATTTGATATTTCTGTTTTAGATCGCCTCCGTACAATACAGGGTTAAATTACCTCCCGTGTTATACATGTTTATTACTTATTATTACATACTAGCAAAGGTATCCGGCGTTGCCCGGGATAATCACACTTGAATGTAAACAGAACAATCTCAAAAAATTAAATTAAAATTTGCAATATCTTAAAAATAAACACATGAAAATGCTTAGAATTAATGCAGTAAAAATTCTTAATGAAAATTCGAAAAAATCTTTTTAAAGGCTCACAATGGCTGGACCTCTCTAAAGATGCCACTGCTAGTCTAAATAATTTCTTACTCACGTAATCTTACCTCAGATGTATACTTAGATGTATACCTCAGATGTATACTTGTTGCAATTTCCACTCTTCTCTCGATGTGTTGAAGCAAAACTTGGCCATTCATCACTTTGTGCAGTCTAGCGGTCGCCGATTCTTCTATTTACTTGCTTCCCATTTGCTCAATACATCACGGAGCTAAAGGAGTGCTTCCTCTGTCGTCTATCCACTCTTTCTCAATAGTCTGCTAACTCTCCATTATCTCCAGTTACTGATCATTTTTAAAGATTTTCAAGAAATTGTTAAGTACTAAGAACTCTCTTTTCTAAGAAAAGCCTGAATAACAGGAATTCTATGCATTGTTACAAATTGAAACTTATCCATATTACATCATCATTTTATGTTCATTGTTATAATTCTTGGAAAGATTGCTTTAACATTACATCATCATTCTGTGCTCATTGTTATTCGTGAATTGCGCGTTGATACCATTGTTGATGCGAACACAATGGGCCTATTGTTGCACAAACTTTGCCTTGCATTGTTGGTCATGAGATATTTCTCATTAATATGCCTTGCCATAACCATGTATATCGATTTTTTATCGATATTTATTATTTTTCCGAAATCTGAGGAAGACAGTGACCTTCCTCATGCTTTGAAGGTCATGTATGCGAAATTTCATCAAGATCGGAATAAAACTGTAGATTTGTATAAAAAACGTACAGACCCACCCACCCACAAACATCCTTCTTTATATATATAGATAGACTAGAAGCGAACCCACCCGATTGTATAATCGGGAAATGGTCCATTGTTAGATTTTTGACACACATCGCTCTCCATACTTTTGTGACTAAGTCCACCGTCGCTGATTTTATATATATGATTTTAACGTGATTTTTTTTTTATTCACAAAGAAAAACTCAAAAAGTTTCTTAGCATGCCTTAATAAAATTTCAATGTGCCCCCCATCTATGGCGTGAAAGACGTCAAAGCAAAACTCGATTTCCTCCCAAGTTCGGGCTAGCATTTTGGTGCGGTTTAATGCATGAACGAGTAATCGGACCTTTCTTTTTCGCTGAAGACACCATTACTGCTGCAACCTACCTAGATGTGCTGGAGAACTACCTGATGCCACAGGTGAAAGAACTGTAGCCCAACACAGTCTACCAACAAGATGGAGCACCTCCTCACTGGGGCCTGGAAATTAGGCAGTGCCTTGATACTAACTTTCCAGGACGATGGATTGGAAGGGGTGGGCCCCATCGCTCACCCGATGCGAACCCTCTGGGTTTTTTCTTCTGGGAATATGTGAAAGACAGAGTCTACAAAACCAACATTGATGGATTGAAACTCTCAAGAACAGAATAATTGAAACAATCGCTAAAACTCCCCCGAAATGCTAGCCCGAACATGGGAAGAAATCGAGTTTCGCTTTGACGTCCATAACACCATAAATGGGGGCACAATGAAATGGATTAAGGCATTCTAAAAAACGTTTTGAGTTTTTCTTTGTGAATAAAAAAATCACGTTAAAATCTGTAATAGTTTTTGATTAATAAAGATGTATAATACGGGAGACAAATTAGAAACACCCTGTATATTTTATTTCTAAAACGCAATCAAATTCTAGTAACAAGCATTTAAAATCTTTTACCTGTGATTCTCGTTGATAGAGTTTAGATAGCAATTGTATAATCAAATACAATTTCGCGGACTATTCTCATTTGAAAAATGTTTATTTGCTGTACAATGTAAATCTTTCAATAAAACACGATTTTGGTGCCAGATTTATTTTTTGTGAAGATTGTTGTCTGTTCACAATTAGGGAGTTTATCCGCTTTTGACTAAGCACACTTTGCCATAGTACCTTGTACCTTTGTCTTGTTAAATACAGGGTGTTTCAAAATTACACCACCAAACTTGGCAAAACGTTAGAGGGGATCAATTTGAACATCTTTTGTTAATAACGTTTTATTCTGAAATGATTCTGCAGTCAACTGCAGTACGTGGATTCAATTAATTAACATGAACGGAAACACTGTTAACCTTTAACACGTTTATTCACATCATTACAAAGAACATTAATTAGACAAGTCAGTAATGTCTTATTACTACATAATGTGCTCGAAATGTCGACCACCTGTTTCAATGCAATTCTCACATCGTCGTAACATGGAACGTTGATGCGCTGAAACACTTCAGACATCTCGTTTACCATCGCTGCAGCAGCCACCACACGTGCCACAAGATCTTCCTGTGACTCAACAAAGCAAAACTTGGTCATTCATCACTTTATGTGATCTAGCAGTCGCCGTTTTTTCTGTTGACACGCTCAACATTTGCTCAGTGGCAGCAGTGTGCTGACGAAACCAATACAGCACGGAGCGAAAGGACGGCTTCCTCAGTCGCCTTTCCAATCTTTCTCAACAGTCTGCTAACTCTCCATTATATCCATTAGTGCTTATTTTTAAGATTTTCAAGAAAATGTTAAGTTCTAAGAACTATCAATTCTAAGAAATTCCCGAACAACGGGAATTATATGCCATATTTATAACGCACAAACATTGTCTTGCATTGTTGGTCTGAGATATATACACTGAGTTAGTAAAACTCATGGGATAGCAAGCACATTGATTGATGGGCATGGCTCACGAATTCACAGGGGGTAACGGATTCTGGAAATGGACCATTAGACGTTGTGGGAAGAGCTTGGATAAGTGATTATTCAGAAATGGCACGTCGTCGCGAGTTGACGTCTTTTGAACGGGGTATGATAGTAGGTGCCCGACGCATGGGATGTTCCATTTCGGCAGTGGTGCAGGAATTTGGCTTTCCCCGCTCAACTGTCTCCAGGGCGTATCGGGAATGGCTGGATGAAGGCATCACAGTCCACAACAGGCACCATACCGTGACCGGCGACACCTGGGACGAATGATTCAGAGAGACAGGAGCGCAACAGTGCAGCAAATCACAGACTAGTTCAATACTGGCCGCACTAGAAACGTCTCTCGGTGGACAATCCGTCGGAATCTGCATGCCCTCGGGTTTGGCAGCCGTCGCCCTACACGGGGGCCAATGCTTACCCAGCGTCATCGGACACTTCGGCGAGCATTTGCCACCAACCATCCTGGCTGGACTCTGCAACACTGGCGTAACGTCATATGGTCAGATGAGTCACGATATCAACTGTACCACGCTGATGGGAGGCACCGTGTGTGGCGCAGACCTCACGAAACGATGGATCCCGCATGCCAACAGGTGGTGGTGCAGGATGGTGGGGCGTCAGTGATGGTCTGGGGTGCATTTTCCTGGTTTGGAATGGGCCCTCTGGTTATCCTGGACCAAACGTTGAATGGTCCACGGTATCGTCAACTCATCGGAGACCATCTGCACCCGTTTTTGACATTTCAACACCCTGACGACGTAGCAGTCTTTCAAGATGACAATGCTCCACCACATCGCTCCAATGTCGTCCGCGAATGGTTCGAGGAGCATGCAGGAGAAGTCCAACGACTGAGCTGGCCTGCCCGGTGCCCTGACATGAATCCCATCGAGCATATCTGGGATGCTGTTGAAGTCAGGCTCCGGGCACTGGATCATCCGCCCACGAACGGACAGCAACTATCTTCGGCTCTACAGACTATCTGGTGTCAACAGCCTCCAGAAGTTTACCAGGGACTTACAGACTCACTACCACGCCGTATTGCTGCACTCCACAGGGCCAGAGGTGGCCCGACCAGATATTAAGTAACTATTCCATGAGTTTTGCTAACTCAGTGTATAGTTAGTCGGTGCATACAGTTGGTGAATTGTGTGTTCATACCACGGTCTATAGAAATTCATGGTCATCGAGCTCCATTGTTAAAATGCAACTAAAGTTCCTAGCTCCCGTAGGTCGGAAACTCTATGTAATCCAGAGCTTTAGTGAGAAGTTGAAAACCCCGACGTCTGGTGGCGGAATATAAAGCTTTTTGGTAGGAGACGATCACATCAAGCCAGTAAGCATAAAGCAAACTATGTCATCAAATGTTAATTGTTGCGTTTATGGTTGCTCAAATACCTATAAAAACACTCAAGGAGTACAGTTTATTTTTTACCTAATGGAAAACTGCATCAAGTTAGGCTTGAAAAATGGATTAAAGCTTCGAAGAGACAAAGGTGAGCGCTGTGTTGTTAACATGCATGGAACACCTAAGAAATCTCCCGGCCGAAATTTTATTTTTCTCTGTATAATTTTTTAGCTATCCTTTAAATACTGTTTACGTTCTCATCCTGTGTTTTAATGTCTGAAAGTAAAGTGGTGCGCGCAGCACAATTGATGATTCTCACAATTTCTAATAATCTTTTTGTTTCTTCTAGAGTTGGAGTTGACACTGCTTCTTTGTCCTACGTAATGATGACATTCAGCATTAAAAAGAAAAACATTTTGCTTCAATGTAAAAAAAAATAAATAAATAAAAAGTATATCGCTTACTGGAAAATTAAATATTGTGCTAATTAAAGCACCTTGCACTCCAGTTTTTTACTTGGATTTTTCCAAGTCATGGGAAAATTAGTTTTCTCTTAATCTTGTCCTCATTGACATAAGCTATGACTGCTGCCACATGCCTGCAACCACCTAAAACCAACTTTACATTGGCACATAAAAGAATCTATTTCACGTGTTGCTGAAAGCTAATAAAATTGATTAAATGGAAAACGATTAAAATTATAAAGAAACAAATATATGATTTAGAAAAAATTAGGTTTCTTTTTTTACTTTAATTTCAATGATGTAATTTCAATGATCAAATTACCTTAATTTCAATGAGCTCTGGGTGAGTTCTCCTACCAAATTGTTTGAAAGAATGTCACTAGGTGGCGAACTGGTTGTTTTTCCCATGAACTCTTCACACTCTATTGAAAATTGGCGCTGCATGTACAATCGGCCTAACTGCGCCTGCAGCACCGCCCTATCGGCAGATAGAAACTACTTTCATTTTCAGTTTCAATGAAAAATTCTGTCGCAGGTCACGGTCGGCCTTAGTGCGATCTATGCGGCACCTGGCACGATCTGATTTCCTTAGCTTCCCGAAACAGTGGAAAATGACCGAAGTTCGATGACCATGTATATATATAGAACGTGGTTGATACCATTGTTGGTACCTATTGATGCACAAGTAAGAGGTTGTTCATAAGAGGTTGGTCATATGATACCTCTTATTAATATGCCCTGTCATCATTATGAATATCAGTTTATTATCGAAAATTATTATTTTTTCGAAATCTAAAATAGACAGTGACCTTCCTCTTGCTTTGAAAATCAAGTGTGCAAAATTTCATCAAGATCGGAATAAAATTGTAGATTTGTATAAGAAACAAACCCACAAACTCAAAAATCCGCCCATATACCGGGTGTCCCAAAAATGACTGATGGATTTTGAAAATCAATAAAAAAAGACGGACTGCGATAGATATGTACCGTTTGCAGCCTTATGCTTAGGAAATCAGGGAATTTTATCCCACCAAATTTCAAATTTAGTTAACATTTTCACCCAGAGGTGGCGCTGAAAACTATGAAAAAATAAAAAACACGAAAATTTCGAGAATAGGGCCCCTGGTAGTTTCTAGAAGGCCGTGATTAATTTCATCAGCCTTTGTTGGCACAACATAAAACGCGAACAGCCGATTGTAGATACAAAACGACCGGCCGACTGTTGGCACAAACTTTGGCTTGTATTGTTGGTGAGATTGTTAGTGAGATATCTCCTATCAGTATGCGCTGCCATCTGAGGAGATTTTGAATTTTAATTATTATCAATAATCATTATTTTTTGAAATGGTATGTAGTCAGCGACCTTCCTCTTGCTTTGAACGTCTAGTGTGCGAAATTTCATCAAGATCGGAATAAAACTGTGGGTTTTTAAGAAACAAACATATTTTCTTCTTTATAATGAGCCGTTGAAAGCAAAAATGGTGTAAGTCATTATTTTACCATTTCTGATTCACATCAGTTTTTAATAGCTCTATGTTCAATATGTTTTGTACAAAAGCGGTGTTGAATATGCTTGAGACTGACTAGTTTTAACAAAGAAAATAAGCTGTTATTCCTTAGCGAAAACTTTATACAAGTAGAACTTCACCTAATATCTCAAAACTCCAGTTTTTTACTTTGCATTCAATGGCTCATATACAGGGTGTCTCACCTACAGTGAACCAATAGCTAATTTCTAAATTACAAATCTGATAGATTACTTTCAATGGAATTAATTATTGGATTTTTATGGGAGGGGTTTTAATGTGTACTCCATTTCCAAAAAAAAAAACCGACGCCGTTTTCGAATACGGAAACATGGAATGGAAGTTCCTACTTTTGATGGTATTTTCAGATTTGTATACAACATCCAAACGTGTATCTCCTCGAAAGAGACTGCCCTATCTATATCGTGATATTATACTCATTTCCTGCTCATTGTTAATAATTCTATGTTCTACTGCAAGGTTGGTGGTTGGTTTGTTTGGCATTAATGTCCTTTTCAACTGCTATGGTCATTTCAGGACGGCGTTATAGGGGCCGCAAATTTTGCCTCGCAAGAGTTGTTTAACGTACAGTCGGCAAACGACTACTCGTTTACGTCCCTTCCGAAGGAAGTGCGTGATCTCAGGATTTTCCCCCTGAAAAAAATCCTCTTCGTCCTCAGCCGGGGCCGAACCCGCGTCCTCGGGCATGAGAGGCGATCACGCAACCACTGAGCCACCGAGGCCGATTTATTCCCAAGGCAAAAGTACATTCTATCATTGCTTGTTCTTGAAAATATTGTTGCATCATCACTACATCAGTTTCCAGGGCAACAATATTTACCCAGTGTTGATGCGGAAATATATGGTAACAATAACTTCGAGGAAACAACTCTCATCCTGGATGGCAGTGGATGAATATGATCGTTTGTATCTGTGTGCTCTGCAATTCCAACAGTCTCATATTCATTACTTGGTAATCTGTTGTTGCAATTGCATTCTCCTCTCGATGTCTTGAAGCAAAACTTTGAGTGATCTAACAATCTTAGTTTCATCGGTTGACATGATCACCACTCGCTCTCAATGTGCCGGCGAAACCAATACAACACATAGCGAAGAGACTGCTTCCTCTGTCGTCTTTCCAGTCATTCTCAATAGCCTGCCAACTCTCCATTATCTCAAGTTACTGCTCATTTTTAAAGATTTTTAAGAAAATGTTAAATTCTAAGAACTATCAATTCTAAGAAAAGCCCGAAGAACAGACTTCTATGCATTGTTAAAAATTCGCAGAGATGGGATGGAAGCTTCATTATATGACTTAATGAGCCTCATTTATATTGCACAAACTTTGTCTTGCAGTGTTGGTCATTAGATATCTATCATTGGACCGTACATATTGTAGAATTGCATGTTGATACCATTGTTGATACAAACACGACGGGCCTATTGTTGTACAAACTTTGCCTTGTTTTAGTATGCACTGCCATCATTATGAATATAGATTATTATCGTTAATTATTAATATTTCGAAATCTCAGGTAGACAGTGACCATCCTCGTGCTTTGAAGATCAAGTGTGCAAAATTTCATCAAGTTCGGAATAAAACTGTGGATTTGTATAATGTACAAACAAACAAACAAACAAACAAACAAACCCACAAACAAACACACTTCTCTATATACCGTGTGTTTCAAAAGTTCCCGAACTGTCCCTTCTGTATGTAGAGAAAGCCTAACCTATGGCAGCGCGAGTAATGTTCGGCCAACCACTAAAATAAACCATGTGCTGAAATAAATTACATAAAATCAGTTTCACATACTGGCAAAATTTTTCAAATGTGTTTATTTTATTTTTACATTCCTAAAGGATACGGTATATGTATGTTAACCGTTTGCTCAAAGTGTTCACTGTTCACCTCTTGGCAATACGCTAGTCGGTGCTCAAACGCACTGCAGGCATTGCATACTGTATTTCATTTGTTTGTTTAACGCAACAAACGCTTTTTAAACTGTTACTATACCAGTATAAGCTTAATACCGTATTCCTTAGGATTTATAAATAAAACTTAACCTTTGTGAGTACAGTAACTTTAACTTTTACTGTACCAGTAAAACTTAACTTATATTTTACTTTAAACTTTTATTTCACTCTCATATTCGCGTATTTCCTTTTAAAGGGTAGGGACACATTAATATGACCACCTCTCCTCGAACATGTTGGAACGTCTCATGGTATGCAGATGAAAAATCATTGCATATCATTAAGAGCTGACAACAGCAGACGTGTAGTAGCATCCGTTAACACAGCAATTGTCGCCGTCACGGGCAGAGCAAGTGACCTGTCGGACCTCCAAAAGGGGATGATCATTGGCTATCGGGCCAAGGGGGGGGGGGGGCAGCATTTCAGAAACGGCCACCTTTGTGAACTGCTCTAGGGCTGCCGTTGTGAAGGTATATCGCGACTGGACGAACCACACAGTTTCGAGCAACCGAAGAGGTAACTGTGGGGCCCCACGGGACATCGATACTAGAGGCGAGCGTCAGTTACGACGCCTGGCCAAGACCAATCAGCGTGCCACTGTTGAGCAACTGACACAGCAAATGAACAGTGGGGTCACTAGGCGTGTCAGCACCAAGACAGTGCAACGATCACTCTTGAGGTTGGGGCTTAGGAGCAGGCGTATGGTAACAGCACCCATGTTGACACCTGTGCATCGCCGAAAACGCCTCCAATTCGCAATGGACTATCGCCATTGGACCTCGCCCGAGTGGCAAAGGGTTGCTTTCTCTGACGAATCGCGGTATCTGGTGAACAGAGTGGACGGACGATGGAGAATTCGCCGGGAAGCATCTGAAAGCAGGCATCCCGACAACATCGTTGGCAGATGACAGGCTGGTGGGGGAGGTGTGACTGTTTGGGGGATGTTTTCGTGGTATGGTCTGAGTCCACTGATGCCGCTGGAGGGTACACTGAATTCTGTTCGTTACCTGACGATCGTCGCAGACCAGGTACAGCCCTTCATGTCGACAGTGTTTCCTCAGGGTGATGGCACCTTTCAACAGGACAATGCTCCCTGCCATACTGTCAAAATTGTCCAAGACTGGTTCGAGGAGCATGAGGATGAATTCAAGCTACTTCCATGGTCACCAAACTCCTTGGACCTCAACCCCATTGAACATTTGTGGGACCATCTCGATCGCCATGTCCGCAAGCTGGACCCTCCACCACGCACGGTGATGGAATTATGGGATGCACTGATCGCCGAAGGACCTTCCGAGGACTTAATGACTCTCTGCCACGTCGTCTAGCTGCTGTGGTTGCCGCCAAAGGTGGATATTCCGGATACTAGCAGGTGGTCATATTAATGCGTCCCGACCTTGCATGTAAAATAAATAGCGGGATTCGTAACGACTGGGAGCATCCATTAATTGAAAAAAAGAGGTTGAGAGACACTGGCTCCTGCCTACCAGCCCTTCAGCATACCTGCACAACAGTACGTTATGCAAGGAAAGTCATCTCCTGCGTTCGGGAACTTTTGAAACACACGGTATGTAGATCCGTCTGTTTTAAATATCTTGATTATACTGGTCACCGCTATGCTTTCTTTTTGCATCATTCATTTTGAATAACTCTGTAGATTGAGTGTTGTTTTCTATAGTTTTCTCGGTATTTCACTACAATGGAAGACTTGCCCGGAAGAACGTGACTTGTTACATTTTTTTCAAAATTGAAGTTTTGATGGAATAACGTGGCCTGCACCAGTATCTGTAAGGTGTTGTCATCTATTGGCCTCTCCACTAATCTCTTTTTATATTATGGTCGATTATATATTACACTTCCTGGAAAAACGTGACTTGTGAAAGAAAGATGCCGGATGATGGTTCAATCATGTTGACTGCTGCAGAGACGAAACATTCCAGTAAAGGGAAAAAAAGGAAGAGACATGTTTCACATTGGAAAGATAAGAAAGCCAAAGCATCTCGTGATGCTGGAGTGGCATATGTAAACCGCCAAATAGTGCAAAAGCCCGCACTTAAGCCACCACAAGGGGTGAGTGGAAGAACGTTACCTGTGACATGTGGGTGCGTGTGGCTCGGGCTGCGTTGTTATGGTAAAACGCGCTAACCTATAGTTATAAGATTCCATTGTTTCATTTTCTTTATATTCTACAAAATGAAATTAAAAAAACAAACGAAAACGAAAATATTTGCAAAAAATTCTATTTATCTTTTTCTCAAAAACATCTTCATTCTACATACAATGTTTTGTCTTAACAGGGCCACACAATGATGCATATTAAAAAATTTATGATGCATGTTTTGAGGAAAAATTTTATTAAAAAATAAAATTTTAATTTACAGGCTAGGGTTTGCTCAACATCATGCGACAAAGCTGGATGCTCTTTGTCTCATCAGGAAAAGCTGGATCTGTTCACAACATTCCAACAGTGGAGCCACAATGAGCAAACGATGCATTTGGCTTCTCTAATGCTAGCGGTTCCATTCAAATGAGCAAGGCCCGTGTCCAAGATCTGCCCAACGCGACAAGACGCACCTCGAAGAGAAGTGACAATCAAATACAAACTTCCAGTGGCAGGGAGAGATTTCGATGTTTGTCAGAAGACTCTCTGCGACATCCATGGCGTAACTCCTCGCTGTTTGCAACTTATTCAAGCCAAAGTGAAATCAAATTAAAGCTTGGATGATCAGCGAGGGAAGCATCTAAGCCGTCCCCATGCCATTAAAAATGAAGTGAAAGAAGCAATAAGAGCTCATATAAGGTCATTCCCTGTATATGAAAACCATTATTCACGGGCTGTTGTCAATACGATACGACAGTATCTACACCCAGAGCTGAGTTTACAACAGATGCATCGTCTGTTTGTATCCTCATGTAGCGAATACAAAAGTGTAAGTTAATAATAATCGTATTGCCATTATTATTCCCCCCCCCAATCAAAATAATGTACACAGATATTTTTACCACAGAATTCAACTATCACTTTGGGCAGCCAAGATCGGACACTTGCCAAACATGTTCAAGCTATTCGTTCAGTTGCAAGCCGCACAAGATGAGACCCAGGTTGGAGCCATCGAAAAGCAGAGAAGGCCTTGCATGATGACATACTTGTTGCAAGAGAGCACAGTGAAACTTTTGTCTTTTGCAGTGACCTGCAGCAGGTGCTGTTTGTGCCTCAATTGCGGCATTCAGCAGTATTTTACCAGAGACATATCTCACGTTATAACGATGGTTTACATGAAGCAGCATCTGATGATGCTACCGTGGTTTTATGGCATGAGGCACTTGCCAAGAGGGGGTCAGCATAAATCGCATCATGCATCTTGCAGTATGTGACACTTGAATTTGCAACACTGCAGCCTACCTAACACCGCAAGGTCATCCTTTGTTCGGATCGGTGTGTAAAATAGAACAACAACTGGCTCATGGTTGCTTTGCTTCTCTACTTCATGAAGAAGAGGTATTTTACACAAATGGATCAGAAGTTTCTTACTACAGTGCATAGTTTTTTGCCATGTGATAGGGATTTTGCCTTAATTGAAAAACGAAAACAATTTCTTCAGTCATGATGCCTCGCGATTGGAGAAAGATTCTGGAAGTAGCTCGCCTAAACATTCAACGTGAAGGAGATGGAACAGGCCGATTTCAAAGATTTTGAAGAAGTAACTTCTGCCTTCATCCCGCCAAAGGGCCTGAAAATTACATCTGTTATGTGGCTTCAGATTTCTGCTGATCACCCCACGACCCTAAGGACCCGTACTTGCCATAACAACATGGAATCCTGGAAGAGTCACTCCCTTATCCCAAATCCACAAAAACGTGGACGTCCAAGCCAGGTCATGCAGAAGTTCAAAAAATTAGAACATCTGGAACTCCATCAGCTCTACAATAACCCTCTAAAGATCACTGCTCAGAAGAAGAAGGACTTGTTAGCAATGAGCCAATGCTTCAAAACAGAACATACGGAATTCTACGAGAAGTTCGTGACAGAGGATTACCTGTAATGTGATAGCGTTGTCCAGTTTCATGATATATATTTTTTATTTGTAATGAAAATAAAACTAACCAATGAAAATATTCTGAAACTAATAATCTTTTCTAAACATAAACAATAAACTTGTTCTACGGTTCTACAATGCATTATATGGTCTGATACTCCAGTGTGGAACAACGTGACCTGTCACAATAGACAAGTCACGTTCTTCCACTGTTTGAGATAAAAAAATTATCTTTTTGTATAATCTAGCATAAGTATTATTTCTATAAAATAATGATTTCATGTGTACGCACTTTTAAATTAATTATTGAAATAATATTGCCTCAAAATTAAATATTGTGGTTTTTTGGATTTTCCCGAAAATGCATATCTGTAAAAGTCACGTTCTTCCGGGTAAACCTTCAATTGCTCACCTGGAAGACGGCGTACCCTGACATGGTCATCGAGGTGATGCAAAAGAAATCGAGATTCATCGGATCAGGAAACACTTCTCCATTGATAAACGTTCTTCACGATGTTCGTGGACCCACTAGGGTAGTACATTTTGATGCTAAACAGCGGTACATGTAAGGAGCGTCTGCTGCAGAGTTCCAAAGCCATAAGGGTCTGATGCACCTTGTGCTCAGATACTTGTGCTTGGACCTGCATTATATTCGGTTATTACTGGAGCCACTGGCAATCCCTTATTTGTATCACCAAGCGGGACAGACTCCGATATCTGTATTCGCTGATTAGGAGTATACTTCCAACGCCTCTGTATACTACCGATTTTACTGCCCTTCTTCCACTTTTCATTGGTACTAAAAACGGCAGTTCGCGAACACCCTAGGTGCTGTGCCGTTTTGGAGGTACTCGTCCCTAGCCTTCGGACCATCACGATCTGGCCTGTATCAAAGTCACTTAATTTGGCCTTCCTCATTACACGCACACGTCGTCTGCAAAACGATGCCTCGCTATCCCCACAACAGTTAAATACCATTCGCACCTTGTCATGTGATGTTTACGTCATTCTGACGAGCACATTCTTTCGGCTGATCAGTGTATATACATATATCCATGTTTTCATATTATTTACTATATTTATACGTACTCGGACAGTACTCTCTAACGTAAAGCATCCGTTAACTGTTTCAATACATAGAAAGCTAAAAATGATAACGCATGGCTGTGGAATGGATGGAATATTATGAAAATCCAAATATAATAAAGACTTCCTAAGTTTAAACAAGAATGATTTTTACCGCCAAAGCGGATAAAGAGAGCACATTTTCATGTTATAGCATCGTACATGGATATATTGAATTAATCAACATTTTAAAACACTAAGAGAAAATAAATAAATATGAAAACTAAATTGTATATTACTATTTAAGTAAGCTAATGTATAGAGAGAATTTAAACGAATAAACTTGAAGAACTGAAAGGTAAATGGAGAGGGAATTATTCCTCATACATTTAAAAAATTAAAAGTTCTTTAATTTGGAAGAATTCCCACATAAAGTTAAACGAAGTGAGCCTCAATTGCTGAAGCGTTATGTGTAAGAATCTATTACTTTTTCATATTAAATTACTAAAGTGTGTCTACTATTGAAGCAAGCGATTAACTACTATTAATTAGAAATATGTATAACAGTAGTGAGTTTTACATAACATTAAGCCTAACAGCATTATGCTCTTGCTACAAATAAGCTATGGATAACAATAGATCTAACAACTCGTAATGAGTTGGTTGATATATTACACGCCATACCTTAGCATTGAAAGTTCCATTTGGTACCATTAAAATACGTACTACTAAACATTTCACACCAACATTATTTATGCGTTATATTCGAAAGATGTAGTAAGCCTGTGCAAAATTTCAGAAAAAATCATTAGGAGTGAATTTGAATACGCCTATCAAAATTCTAAAAAAACATTACATTTTATAATCGAAAACAAAATTAACATTTTCACTAATTTAACTCACCATTCATTTGAAATGAGTCCTTCTGACGATCATGTGCTTCGACTTATTAGACTTAATGTTATCACATACTGTAATATTCGATATAACCATGAAACCAAGCGGCTGATAGAAAAAATAAGTGGAGAAAATATACGCAGTGTCTTTTCACGACTTATTATATTTAAAAATCAATAAAGAATAAATGAATTTAAATTTTTTGTGTAACTGAAGCTATTTTCGAAACTCCACTGGTAATGCTATATGAAGAGGCTTCAAATTTACTTTTTATTTAGCAATACAAAGGAAATTCTTTGCTAGGTATTAAAAATTGATTAAGTTACAATAATCAACTTTTTTAATAATAAAAATCAGTTATGACTGAAAAAATAAATTCATCCTTCAAATTCGCCATATCTTAGCATTTAAAGTTCCAACAATACTATATTGTACCATTAGGGAACATGCAACAAAACCTATTCCCACTATCATTATTTACTCGTTATATTCACTCATGGCACGTTGTTACGAGTTGTTTGATATATTACATGCCATATCTTAGCATTGAAAGTTTCAATAATACCATATGGTTTCATATGACACCATAAAGGCACGTGCTACTAAACAATAACCATTTTCATTATTTACTCGTTACATTCACTCATGGCATGTTGTTACGAGTTATTTAATGTATTACATGCCATATCTTAGCATTGAAAGTTCCAATGGTACCATATGGTATCATATGGCACCATTAGGGCACGTGCTACTAAGCCAATAACCATTATCATTATTTACTCGTTATATTCACGCATGGCACGTTGTTACCAGTTGTTTGATATATTACATGCCATATCTTAGCATTGAAAGTTCCATTTGGTACCATTAAAATACGTACTACTAAACATTTCACACCAACATTGTTTATGCGTTATATTCATTCATGAGACATCCTTGCACGTACACGTGCCATTAGACCAATACCTGCTATCACTAGTTACTCTTATATATTCGTTCATGATATGTTGTGACGATTTGTTTGATATATTACATGCCATATCTGGTTATAGGAAGTTTTTAAGGGAGTATCATAATAGTACCATTAAAGCACGTCCCATTATAGTACGTACTTATTCCGGCTATCTCACGTTCGTACTTGTTCGTGCTCTGTCCCATATTAATGGATTGGTGAAAACAGACTTTGAAAAAGTTAATTCGTTTTCAAGTTATCGTAATAAATACTAAGCTCCCTAGGAATAAAAAAATTCTCTTGATTTAGAGACCGAACTGCCCTTTCAATAATCGTCAAACACGTGCATTCTGCACGCGTACCATCTCTTTAACGTTTAGAGCACGCACAGAGCCGAACCCATGTATGTTCTCAACACGCGTTTTCCCGAATGCGAGGATAATTCGTGTCTTCCATCAATTCAATACATGCACTCTTTCTATTGCAACGCAATGAATTGTGGGATTGTCTACAGACAGACGGACGGACGGACAGCTAGACAAACTGATCACATAAGAACATTTCTATATATAGAAAATGTGCTAAAAAATTTGCAAGGTCCTGTGATGAAGATGTTAATTCTAAAGCAACATTTTGGATTCTTGTTGCTCGGTGTATACTTTCCAAAGAAAGTTTTTGTAATTTAAAAAATAAATTTTGTTTATTGAAAATAATAATTTATTTCCTTTTCTTTACAGAAAATTCCTTGTTGCGTCCTACCTCATTTAATCATGTGTTTGATTAACATTTTGGCTTTTATGATGTTTATTGTAGTACTTTTATTAGGAGGGGTAAGAGACTATCTAAATATTTTATCTTTTCTTTTTATATTAATTATCATATAATAATATGATAAAACTATATTCGCTATGATTTGAACTTTTAGGATGTATCAGCAGTATTATTCGGGCGGGCTTTTCCATGTCCACTTGTTCCTGTACTCGGGTTCTATGTAAGTTAAAATTTCATTCATTTATAATTATAAAGTGGCGCGTATATGAGGATCGTTTAGTAAACAGTACTCGTTTGCGTCTCGCACAAGCGTGGGTGGGTGATTCTGGCCAATTTAACATCTTCCGGTCTCATGGTTTTCATATTCTCGTGAAACCAGTTTTGCTGTATTTATTTAAAATAAAAGAGAAATAAAATTAAAAACATCTCGCTACGTGTATTGAGATTTAAGATTTTCGATTTCTGAACACAAAAACTATGTCACAACAGTCAATTCAAAGACGTTTACGAATGTCACATACTTGACAAAATCCACAGCTCTTTGTGAGGAAAATGCTTGAAGATGCATTCACTATACTAGAGAGAATGAAATAGCGGTAGAGGTCTTGGATGAGTGTTCCAAAAACTTATCACCTGTACAGTACTACTTTCCGAACGATTCTCGCACACTGCATTGTAATTAATTAGATGACGATATAACTTTAAATTATTGAAGGAATTCCGTATTGATAGTGCAAAATATATAAGAAAATACTAAATCTGTTATCCTGAGCGCATAAAATTATCGCAGATTCTATACTAAATGTTATAAACTGTGGTGAAATGTGGGGTCTGTTGGAACTTTTACTACTCGGTTAATCCAGCCATACCCGTTTTTAAAGAGAACACAATTGGTGAGGCATTTGAATTTTGATGCAGTCTTCACGATTGCTATTTCATGCTGTTGCTCTAATAAAAAGGAACAGTTCTGCAAAGGGCTTGATAAAATTTTTTTACTTGTCTGTAAAAATATACGTCACATGGTTAACATCAAGGTGTATATAGTACATAATTAGATTGAAAAATGGAAAGTAGAATTAATCTAGAGATATGATATGACATGATATGATATGATATGATATGATATGATATGATATGATATTTTCCTTTAATAAAATTGTACATTTGAAATGTACTTTAAGATCGATTAAAAATAAACTTAACCATTCGGATGTTAAAACTCACGACGAACTATTACATCAATTTAGACAAATAGAGCAGTATGAAATTAATATAACTACCCAAAAACAAAGAAATATTTATAATGTGCCCAAATGAAAAGGAGACTTTCACTATAGCGCCGTTCTATCTAATCGAAGTTGGTAAATAAGTTTGTCGATAAATGTAGCGTCATCACGGCTCCCCACGTCCGAAAGCAGCTCACTCTTCCATGAAGGCTGGAAAAGTGATGCTCAGTTTCTTTTTCGACGAAGAAGGACCCATACTCCTCGACTGGGTAGAACCAAGGCCTCCTAGATAACAAGGCCCGGACACTATGCGCTGATGACGTCACAAAAGGAGGGAATGAGGGCAGCGAGAAAGCAATACAAAGAAAATAAATAAAGCTCGTAGCTAATTAAAGGAAAACATCGATAGACATTTTTGAGTGTTTCTATAGGTTGATTTAAGTATAGATGGCAGCGCCTACGCTTTATGAATCTGAGGCTATGACGCTATGGTCGAAATGAGGAGAAAATGTCGGTAATGTTAAGAATACTGTATAAGAACATGCATGTAAATTGTTCAGTTCCACAGAGTTCGAATAACAGCGTTAAAAACAAAAATCTCAAGTTTCGTGGATTTCCTACAGATCGAAAAATTCAGTGAGGTTAAATGAGATGTCGTAGCCTAGCCCGATATTTAGCATGTCACTTTCGTAAATCGTAATTCATTATAAAATTTGCTCACTTGTTTATTTCCGTCAGTTTTTGCTCCTATTAACTGAAGCTTTTCTTTCAAGTCTTTAACTTTCATCTTCACTAAACTTTTGTAAATAAACTTGAACAAAATTCATAAACCGTAGGGGATGCCATCTGGCGGATAGATTTGGCATTTAAATCAACCTATTGTTTTAACAAGATAAGAGGAAAAGGGTTTTTTCAAACCAAGCTTTTATAATGTTTTATTTAGTGGCAACCAATGACGTATATTAAAGATAGACTCCGAATCCTGTTGTTAACAGCGGCAAAAAGTGAAGCAAATTGAGCCATGATTGTTCTGGGCAGGAGTGAGCCGTGAAGTGATTAGCTGTCTGGCTGCTTTGTTTTTGAAGATTTTGGGCCCTGAGGAATAATTAATTCAAAACCATTCCTCAAAGTTAAACTGCATATAAGTGTACAAACAAACAAGAAAAAGGACCAGGAATCATTTTCCACAAAAATAAATCAAAAATACGTAACTAAAATGAAAATACGTAACTGAAAGACAATCGAAACGAAATTGAAATTGAAACCATGATAGAAAAATTGTTTATAAAATATAATAAAATACTTCAAATACAAAATAAACGAAAAGATAAACTTATCACTCCGTGATCGGCGTATGAAAGAATTATTAATCAGCTACTCTTCTGTTTAGCCATGTGTTTTGCATCATCTTCACTCACTTTCGGCCATGA
>JAHWFO010065354.1:55742-93563 GCA_023313115.1 Rhysida immarginata
TCATGGCCGAAAGTGAGTGAAGATGATGCAAAACACATGGCTAAACACGAGAGTAGCTGATTAATAATTCTTTCACACGCCGATCACGGACTGATAAGTTTATCTTTTCGTTTACTTTGTATTTGAAGTATTTTATTATATTTTATAAACAATTTTTCGATCATGGTTTCAATTTCAATTTCGTTTCGATTGTCTTTGAGTAACGTATTTTCATTTTAGTTACGTATTTTTGATTTATTTTTGTGGAAAATGATTCCTGGTCCTTTTTCTTGTCTGTTTGTACAGTTGTACGCAATTTAACTTTGAGGAATGGTTTTGAATTAATTATTCCTCAGGCCCAAAATCTTCAGAAACAAAGCAGCCAGACAGCTAATTACTCCACGGCTCACTCCTGCCCAGAACTATCATGGCTCAATTTGCTTCACTTTTTGCCGCTGTTAACAATATGATTCGGAGTCTATCTTTAATATACGTCATTGCTGTGCACAGACTAGGGGATTAAAAGACTATGGTGCTAGCAACAATCCAACTTCCATTGTCTCCATCTTGGATGTTAACAATCAGGGTTTTTCGTTTGTTGGAAACAATGAAGGTGGGGTTGTTTAAGGTGTATCAAAATTATTATAATTCTTTCTATAAACCCGATTTCACACTTACTAGCAGACCACAGTTATAAATTTTACTCAGTAGATATCGCGAAAAGCTCTGTTTCGTTAAAGCTCTGGATTACAATTACCTTACCCAATGCTAGCAGATAATACTGGTTGTTGATTACTTGCTTTGAGGTCACGTGAGTATTTTTCAGCCATCTTTGGCCCAGACAGTTATTCATTTAAAATTTTATTGATTATCAGTTATATTTCCAGATGATAATAATGCGAAAATTTTGAAAATAAAAATTCATTTCAGGCGAATTTTAGAGCTGGCGTAAGAAATTGATTGGGCTAATTGGGCTAAAAATGGCGGATTACAATCCAGAGCTGTATGTTTCATAACCTCGAGAATTTCCGTTTTTATCCTCTTTAGTAATTTTAGCTATATGATTCATGGGTTAATGGGATAGACTCATAAATAGTTAATAAATTTCATAGGAAAAGTTTCCACTAATCGACTCCGATGAACAACATTTTGTATTCCTTTCTGGTTATTTTTAATGTTAATCAATTTCAGAGGAGCCCAAATAGAATGCTGTGCCTCCCCGAAAAAAGGTATGCTGAAGGGACATGATAAAATGAAACTGAAGGATGGCGAGCTGCTTTCTAAGCTGGTTGGGATGGGCGATGCGAGCTACTCTCTCGTTAACTCAGCCACTGGTTTGCCTCTATTGAGGTGTTTATGTTTTTTAGGTTGGGTGTAGCATTATGCCACCTGAAGATCTTTGTAGATCTTGGAATTTCGCTGAGGCAGTACCATCTGCCTTAGCTTCAAAAATTCTTGTAGCTCAGCACTGGCTCCTGCTCCTGAAATAAACATGAAATCATGTTTAGCGATACTGCTATTTCTTCGCGTATTTTAATGCATATTTGAATCATCCAGTAACAAATTTTTTTCTGTAAAAAATATACACTAATTTTAATAGCGTGTAATGTAAATATAAACTGTAAAAGAGCCCATATCTCTATTGCTCTAGGAGCAGAAAACTAGTGATGTGTCATCAATATCCTTTATCCATGCACGGAAAAATCGTTGCTTTAGCAGTGCTTTATTAGTGTGGTAACAAGAGAGTATTGTTCTGACAACAATATTTACTGAATGAGATTAATAAAGATAATTGATCTCTGATCAAAACATACTATCAAAACATTTTTGTCCACACAACAATAAATATTGATGGGACAGGAGTAACCATAAAATATTGTTACAGTGATCATAGATAAGGTTGTTACAACAATTCATTTCTTTCCGTGTAGGGATAAAACTGGCTATGAAACAAAAAAATGCACGCGTGCAGTAAGTGGTAGCCGTAAAAATAATGTTAGCGCTGCAGTATCAAACTAACAAATCGGCTGCTAAAGAATGCTTGTCATGCCAAGATTACGCTTACCTAATCGAAGACATGAAAACGAAAATTAAAATATCCAATAGATCCATGAAATTTTAATTATTGACTTTGGCCCCAATGAGTTGACCAATACTGGTAAAAGCAAAAACGTATGGTTAAAACAGCTCGAAAATTAAAAATTGGCCACATGTGTGCATGTCCACAAAAAATTTCATCAAAATCCGTGATGGTCAAGCAGGGCACTTCTCTGAAATCAGACCACTTAACATGGAATGACGCACCTCATTCCTTGAGGGTTGTTAAATTTAAACGCCATAAGGAGTGATGATTGAATACTGCAGTTCATATCATCCGGTTAATCTAAATCCGGCTTTGTTCTTGAACCGGAGTACGAGTAGTTATTTGTTTTCTCTTTTGGAGGGTTTTCATCACTGATTGGTTCCTTTCTCTTAGGTAATTTTGTAACGTGCCTAGGCTTATAAATAGTTGAGGTCTTCTCTTGTTAATCACTCACTGATGAAGGGAGCTTAGCCCCAGAAATGTACCGTCAGTTGCAAAAAGGTTTAGATGCGTGTATTAACAATTAGTAAACAGTGTGATTAATGATTCCTAATGAATAGCGTAATAGCGCCGAAGAAGCGAAAATTTCGGACAATCTCGGAAGTCGAAGAAGCCTATGCGAATCCAACGGAGTCTGGCAGTCGACAGCATCGATAGCTATGCTATGTTCGTGTCCCAAAATCATTTGAAGATCTTCGAAAAGTTGTTGGTGTATTTCAAGATACTTTCCATGAGGCTTCAGAAGCTCTAAGGCTGCTAAAGGGCGATGAAGAATGGCATCGTTGCATGTGATTTACAGATTTAACAACTCAGACATCTATTTGCAGTCATTCTGGCATACTGTAAGTCCCCAGGAACCTAAGCGAATGTGGAATAGTTGTGCAGACGCGTTGCCAGAAGAAGCATCAGTTCAACTCAGAAGCAACCAATCCTCGAGAGCTGCATCTCACATTAAGAGATTTGGACGAATATCTAACGACCAATGAACGCCGAATCAAGGATTATCCAGGGATTCCTCAATTGCATTAGTTCGCTAATCAAGAAGTTGAAGCGTCCCAGGATTCAAATCCACTTGTGTCGCTGGAGACTGCATAACTTCGGGTAAGATTCCAAGAGGTGGTGGATCAAATATCGATCTAAAATGAATAACAGCTGATTGTGTACAATCACATATTAAATGCGGTATGCAAAGAGACTCTGTTGTTGGATAGTCCTGGCGAAACCGGTAAACAATTTTTATTGGAAAAAGTGCTGGCGACTGTTCGATTGGAAGGCAAAATTGCCCTGGCAGCGGCAACAAGTGGACTTGCAGCACTTTGGTTTATATCTAATAGTTATAAATGTGTTTTTGTGTTAGGTTATAACTGTCAAATTGACAGTGGTGACTTTGTCCCATTGTAACAGGACACATTGTGTTAGTATCACTCTCATGTTGACAGTGACTTTTTTAGTATTAGCAATACTGTCAATTATCGCAGTCCTGCCAATTATCACAATCCTGTCACAGATGAAAGTTTTTTTAAAAAAATCGAACTTGCAGTTCCCAGTATTGCAGTAACCTTCGTAAGCCGGGCTTTCGAATAAAAGCAAAAGCAATAACATTATTTATTGTATGCTCGGATCGGTGCAGCAACCTGTGTCTGACACGAACTGTGGTTATCCGTTGTAAAAAAAACTTGAGCTAGGAAAGAAACCCAAGCTGTCTGTTTTCAAATCTTTGTCCCATTCCCTTCTATGGTCATCAGTCTTGGGTAATGATAGAAATAGTGCCGAAATGAGATTCTGAGAGGTGGGACAGGTGTTCCCTACTAGATAGTGTTCAGCATCACAATAAGGCAGTGTTTATGTGCTGAACCGCTACTTCCTCGCATTAAGAGGCCTCAGGTGCATTTGTTTGGCCACATGTACGGATGCCGCAAAACTGTCTTCCTAGGTAATTGCTATTTTCCAAGTCGGTGGTTGGGTTAAGTCACGTGGCAACGGGCTGGGTGGGGGTAAGGGGAGGGGGGGGGATAAAAACATGAACTTGGTCGTAAGCCCATAAGAAAAAAAATTAATGGGTTAGGTCAGGTGACCGTGGAGGTCGCGGAAGAAGAGGGTCTCTTAAGAGACCAAGCGTCGGCTTAGAACTATGTGGCTAGAATACATTGATCATCTGGGTTCGAGTCGCTTGGGTATTACCATTAAACCTTTCCTTTAATAATACCTTCTATTCCCAACCGTCCGGTTTAGGAATGGGGTTCCCCTTAAGTAGCTTTCTTTCCGAAGTCTTCCTCCAGAACCTTGAACTCACCTTTGTCTCTCCCCTCCTCTCTAACTCCACCATTATTTCATACTTTCGATACGTTGATGATATCCTAATTATTTTTGATTCCCGTTTTACTTCATCCGTTGACATTGCTAACCTTTTCAACACTTTCTCACCCCACATCCAGTTCACCTTTGAAACCGAATCTAACCGCTCTCTTCCATATCTTGATATCCTCATCACTAATGACTCCTCCAACCACCGCTTTTCATTCTCTGTATACCGTAAACCCACCACATCATCTAATTTAATCCATTGTTCCTCTTCACACCCTCCTATCCATAAACAAGCCTCCCTCCGTTTCTTCATCGACCGTGCTCTCAAGTTACCCCTCAGTCCTCCTTCCCGTGCCACCGAATTCCGAACTATACGCGCCCTCGCCTTAAAAAATGGCTACACAACTTCTACCTTCTCCCGGATTCTCCAACGAAGAAAACTTGCCCTCTCCAACCCTAAACTTCCTCACCCATCCCCATCCAAGAAATGGGTGTCCTTACAATTCATCAGCCCTCAATTTTACCGCATTTTCGCCTTCCTCTCCTCACTCGGCCTCCAAGTTTCCTACCGCTCATCGACCCCATGCTTTCGCTCTCTTAATTCACCCATTCAAACACACACCGACAAATTATCCCGTTCCGGAGTTTATAGATTAAACTGTGGATTTTGCGATAAATACTATATAGGCCTATCGACCCGCAATTTCAATAAACGATTTAAAGAACACATGGACTCCTACAAGAAACAAGATAATAATTCACACTACGCGATCCACCTTGCCCGCACGGGACATGCCCCCAAAGAGCAAAGTGAAATCATGACCATTCTCCATGTATGCAACGACCCATTCAAGACTGCCACTCTCAAAGCCATTGAGATCTTTAAAGCTAAAATCTCCTCTCCAGATCACCTCCTCAATTGCCAAACCGTTTTAGATATTTATTCAATTTTAAATTCTTTATCCGATATCTTGTAATTTTTCAATTATGTATATTTACTTTCCTTTCCATTTTTTATTAATACCTTATTTTACGTTAACTCCGGATGAGTCTTCTTCTAGGTCCGCGTTTTCAATTTTGTTTGTGTTATGACATTTTTTCCTTTATATTTCAATTAATTTTCCTCTCAAGGTTTCCTTCTAATTTCATTGTTATTGGTTCCTTATCCAACCATTCTCCTTTCAATGTCGCCACTGTACAATTTATATTATTTACTATTTGTTATTTCTTCATCCAATCATGTTCACATTCTGTACCATATTTTCTGTATATAAAGGCTTATGTCCTCTTGTGTGTATCCTTGATAAAGCCGGGAATAAATGGCGAAACTAGTCGGAAACTCTGTTCTCCCTTTGTTGTGTTGTAAAGTCTCTACCAATTTTATCTTAAATGAAAGGTTTTGGTCTGTAGACGTGTCAAATTTAGTTTCGTGTCCATAATTACTATTAATTAGCAGTAATATACATTTAAAAATTGCTCTAAAAACATGCGAAGTGATGCGATAAAAACTTCTTTACGTACAGCACATAATTTACTATTAATTACTTACGTAAAATTATTTCATTGTCTTCCGTGCAACGTTCTCTGCTTTTAAGCTGCTCTATTATTCTATTATTATCTGACGATTTTTTATTATTTTTTTATTAAAGAGATGGAAATTAATAAACCATTAAGGAATGACATAACAGAGTACCGAAAGGTTAAACTAAACCATTCGCGGAACTATATTTTTAAACCGCCCTAGGTTATCATTGGAAGTTTCTAATGGACTATAATGATACCATTAAACCACCTACCTTTGAAATAATTTCAACTATCATTAATATTATGTTATATTCATTCATGACACATCATTCCAAGTCGTTTGATATATTACATGCCATATTTTAACACTGAAAATTTTTGAGGGTGGCGTAAGGGTACTATTAGAGCACGTGTCATTGTTTCGATTTCGACTATTTTCAAAATGGTTCATTCCCGGAATCTTATTTGTTAATTGGCGAAAATAGTAATTTATATCCGCTTCTATCTCGTCATTCGATTTGTTTGATATGTTACTTAATATATCTTCCCATTGAAAATTGCTTGGTGGGGCCGTAAAGGTACCATTTGTGCACGTGCTATTGAACAGATTTAGATAATATTTGTGATTAATTCGTGCCATGTACCATGTTCATCGACTGACGAAAATAATAATGAATATCCGCTTCTATCTCGTCATTACGATTTGTTTGATATATTACTTAATATATCTTCTCATTGAAAATTGCTTGGTGGGGTCGTAAAGGTACCATTTGTGCACGTGCCAATGAACCGATTTAGATAATATTTGTAAGTTTTTGGTGCCATGAACCATATTCATCGACTGACGAAAACAGATTTTGAAAATCTTTCATAGCCTTGGAGGAATTTGAGTTACAGACAGACGGACAGACAGACACGTTTCCCCACACTGATAGCATAAAGCACCTTTAATTACTTAATAAGATGGGTTGTTTACCGTCAAATCTTGACGGGATTCATCTAGTATAATATAAATCTTACCTTCCCGTCTTCGCCGAGCTTGTGAAGACAAAACGAAGACGGGAAACAAAGTTGTTTATGTTTAAGAAGTGTATTCCGAAGGATTCGAACCCACAATATCAAGGTTGTCGAACACGCCTTGTAACCAACGCGCCAAAGTAGCTTTGCAAAAAAGTAAGTAATTTTTTTTTATTATGAACTAGTGGTAAATAGGCTATCCCGTTTGGATATTTGTATAAGCATAATCATTTGTTTTTTTGCTAATAATCAGCAAGTTCGTTATGAGCAAAACCAGCAGCTACAACAATGGTATTCAAAATTCACCACGCTAAACTCATTTTCATGCAACAATTCATGCAACAATGCGTTTTTTGCGGACAACAAAAAAATTAATTTTTTTAGTAATAGTAATAATTAACGCAAGAATGAATATCTAATGAATTGGCCTATTGTTGCACAAACTTTGCCTTGCATTGTTAGACGTGAGATATACATTATTGGTCCGCGCATATTGTTGGTCCGATGAAAAATCTTAAAAAGCGTTATGGATTCTTTAATTAGTATGGTAGGATTTACTTTAGGCTGCTTCCGAGTTGGACGACTATTTAATTTCTACCAAAGAGGCATCTTCAGTATTTTTTGCTAATGTTTTAACCTTATGTTCCGTCTGTAGTCCTTTTACCAGGTGACAATTAAGAAGCATTACTTTTTATTATGCCAGCATATTTTTGAGCATCGCATTTTTTTTCTGTTCAACATTGTTTAAAGTACTGAGAAGTTAAGTTATTTATTCTTATAAAGCATTGCAGTAACCGGAAGACTAAAAATATTTTTGACATTTTTAAAGGTCATGATAAATAAATTTCATAGTTTATATAAAGTTTCTTCTTTCAGTCCCATTGCTTTTTTTATTTCCCAAATTATAAATGATTTTCCCAAAATAATATATTTAGATAGGTCATTGCTTTGAAGCATTCATAGAATATTCTACAATCTGAAATATGTTTCAATGAATTAATTATTTAATTTCAGGTTTATATGTGGACAGTCGTGCTAAATTTCTTCAATGAATTGCGGTCTCCTCCAGAAGATATGACTGATGAGGACAAAGCTTTCTTTTAACAATAATACTATAAGATAATTAAGAATATGAGCAGTATTTATATAAAAATATTTTGCAATGAAAAAAACATACATTTTTGAATATTTACATTATCTAAAAAATTTATACTTTTACAGCCAATAATCTTTATACAAACGATTCATAAATTGTCTTCCTTAGTTTTCATAACAGAGAACTGGATAGTATTTGGTTGCCAAGCAAGTTAGTAATACAGTCACTTTCTGAGACAACAAACTATGCCACTTTAAGTTAACATTGATGTGTGTTCCACGTTAAAAGTAGAAATAGATGGAATTAATTATAATTCACCATTTTTAAAAATTTATAATATATATAAGGATATTTTCTAATACTCTTTATCGCCAATTTATTGTAAAATTGTACTTAAAAGGGCAAAACTATAATTTTTTTTCTACATTCTGTAAGGAAATTTATGATTAACTTTAAACAGGAAGTCCCTGGAAAACGGACGACTCAACTTAAGACATACCATACCTGCAAACGGGTTCTCAAATGAGAACTTTATAATTAGGAGGGGGTATCAAAAAGTAATTAAGTAAATTTTTCACAGCAAAACCATCGTGTATATGCTAAAAACTCATTATATACTTTTTGAACGATGAACATGATCTACTTCTCAACATAGCCATTCACATTTAACCATTTGTCCAAACGTGAGACCAATTTTTCAATGCCCATAGCGTATAAATATTTCTCATGTCATAATGGCTTACTATTTCTTGTTATGCGACCGTCTAGTTACCCTCAGGCATTGACCTACTTCCTTTTGTACAGATCGGCCTCGGTGGCTCAGTGGTTGCGTGATCGCCTCTGAGGCCCGAGGACGAGGGTTCGACCCCGGCCAAGGACGACAAGGATTTTTTCAAGGGGGAAATCCTGAGATCACGCACTTCCTTCGGAAGGGAAGCAAAGCCGTTGGTCCCGTGTAGTCGTTTGCCGGCTGCACGTTAAAGAACCCTTGCGAGGCAAAATTTGCGGCCCCTATAACGCCCTCCTGAAATGACCAAAGCAGTTGAAAAGGACGTTAATACCAAACAAACAAATCAACCAACCTTTTGCACAGGCTCAAAGACACTGATCACAGAAAAGAGTTTATCACGGTAGAGGTAAAACCTGATATACCAGGTAAAAAGACATTATCTACATAAATTTCTTTCTTTCTTTGTTTTTTAATTTCCTTTTTCTTTTTATTTTTTTTTCTTTATTTTAATTAACTATTTTATCTTGTACTATTCTTTAGTAAAAATTTTTAAACATTTTATCGATTATTTAATTGTAAAATTTCTATTATTTTGTTTTTAATATGTTCTTAGAAAAATTTTTAATGTTATTTTTAATTTTAAAATGGAAAAATATTAATATTGTTTTTAATATTCTTTTGGGAATTATTTATCTTATCAGGAATGTGCATGAAATTTATTTACGTAATGAAAGGGTTAATAAATAAATTCGAAAAATAAAAATAAATTATTTAGTTTGTTTGTAAATTCCGCTTATAAAAGCGCTCCACTTTAAGAGCCATTCGCTATAAGAGCTTTCATCAACTCTAAGCCGAATGTGGTTTTTAGGAGTCCGTTTTGGGAAAAAAAAAAAATGACAGCTTTTACACGAATATATACGACAGCGCTACCGTTTTGTGGGAAATTTCTCGATTTGCGGGAAATTTAACTTTTTGCGGGATGTCTTGTGGGAAAGAGCGAAATGTGGGAAATGGTGGGAAATTGTGAGATTCCGCAAATTTTTATAAGGAAAAAATATAATAAGTGTAAAATATAAAAATATTCAAGTACTTCATAAACGCAGTAAACGCGTGAGCACGTGGGATCATGCCACGTTGCAATTACAGACATACAGGCAACTTCCTTAAAAACGGCGAATGATGTCGGCGCTCTTCGTCCACAGATGGTGCTGAGTGTAACTTTTTTTTGATTCACCCTCGTAAGATACGATTCTATTAAAGGATAAGAACGTTTTGTCAGACCAGGTGGGAGCAAGCTGGGGAGAATCCTGATCTTTTCTGTGAAGCGGGCAATCACCAATAAAATCATAAAATCAAGATATAAAAATGCCCAATAAAAAATGAAAAATAAAATATCAAAAAATTTGGAATAAAATTTTAGAAATAAAACATATAAAAAATCTGTCAAGTTAATTTTTAAAATAAAATAAATATAAAAATTTGCTGAGTTAATTTTAAAAATCAAATATAAAATTTTGCTGATCTAATTTTTTAAAAAAATTATATATATTATTTGCCAATTTTTCCGATTTAAATTTAAAAATAAAACAAAAAGTTGCTGACTTAATTTTAAAAAGAAAATATTAAAAATTCGCCGATTTAATTTTAAGAATAAAATACGAAGGTTATTCGGAAAATAATGTCCGTTTTGTAATAACTACTATATATTTTTTCAAATGTTTTTCTTTACCAGATTCTATGTACCTTTAACTATTTTTCCACATAGTTTCCAAGTTTATTTAAGCACTTGTCATAGCGGTCAATGTACTTCCGCATGATCACTTCATAGAAGCTGCCGCAGGTGAAGAAAGTCCGCAGTTTTCACTTGTTCATCGTCGCTGAAATGCGGGCTACCGATGATCTCCTTTGGATCCAGGAACAGGTTGTAGCCACTGGACGCGAGGTCTGGACTGTAAGGTGGAAGGTCAAGTTGTTCCCAAATAAAAGATATGATTAGTGGGGAATCCCCCTTACAGTCCGGACCTCGCGTCCAGTAGCTACCACATGTTCCGGGATCTAAAAGAGTTCATCGGCAGCCTGCATTTCAGCGACGATGAACAAGTGAAAACTGCGGACTTTCTTCACCGGCGACAGCTTCTATCAGTTTTCCTTCATCCATGCTTCTATGAACTGATCACGTGGAAGTACAGTGAGCGCTATGACAAGTGCTTAAATAAACCTGGACACTATGTGGAAAAATAGTCAAAATAAGCTTACATAGAATCTGGTAAAGAAAAAATGTTGAAAATATATATAGCAGTTTTGTTTTTATTACAAAACGGACCTTACTTTCCAAATAACCCTCGTAGTAAAAATTTCCGAGAAAATCTTAAAAAGTTTGTCAATAAATTATTAAAAATTTATGCCATAAAAATTTTATATATTTATTAATTTGTATTTTAATATTATAATGCATATAACATAAAATAGTAATACTATTTACAATAGTAACACGATATAAAAAAAACAAAAACGAAAGCATCTCTTTCGCTTTTCGCGAATGTACAAAATCTTTTGTTCAGGTTTTGAAGTTATCTATTTGTTCCGTATTATCGTTGGCAAGTGGTGATTGGCTCAGGTCAACTAGTCGGTCGCTTGACGTGAGAATTCAGTCGGCTGGAAGCGAAGCCATGACACGTTCGCGTCCTGCTGTGAATTCGGCACACATTTGTCAACATCATGCACGTGTACCGTACTTTGAACACAACTCGCGATGGATTTCTGAAGGCTTTTGTCCCTTTGACCACAGAAACCTGACCATATTCCGGATCTCCAGTCCCTGCATGCAGAAAGCATACACGCCTGCCATCTCCCGGGGTTTTTTGATTTCCCCTCGTAAATACACGGAAATTAATAATTTGGGAACTAGTTTCCTCTGCGCATGTAAACAGTAACACTTGATCTTAACATTTGTATAGGTCTTTGATTACTTCAGAAATAAACAGTCAACAGCTTTTCCACAAAATTTTTTAATAAAAACATCCATAGAGAACTTTCACTTTAAACCTTTTGTGGAAAAACGGGTGACTGTTTATTTGTGAAGTTTGACATAAACAACCTGACAAGTATTTTTATTTCAATCATTACTGTGATTAACCTTATGCCTATGTCTTCAGGAACTCGGCTATCGCCGTTCCAACTTACGTACAAAGTCGATGTTACAAAGAAACTTAAGAATGCAACTCGTTTGAACACCATAGACTTCCTGTTTTTATCACAAAAAGAATAATTTCCAATTTTCATTTTCATAGTAAAGAATGAAAATTTTAAAGTTTAGGTCTTTTTTCCCATTTCAAGGCCCATTTACGAAGGTCATATCAAAAATTCTGCACATAATATTTTTCAAAAGAAAGTCTTTATTCGTCCCAAGGTAATTCAAGCCTTTAGAGTAGCTGATATTGTTCTCTATTACATTCTGACAACGTTTAAGCCTTTTATTACTATAAACACATTGGTTTCTATGTATCTAGAGAGGTATCCCCAAATGCTATTGTAACATTTCTTTTTCAATTTTGGAAATAACTTGTAGTTAGTAGATCCTATTTCATGACTGTAAGATAAGCAAATATGTGGAAGTGTTCGCCAACATTATTTCAGCAAAGGTTTAGATAGAGCATACGCGCTGTTTTATAACAGAATACCAACCAATAACAAGCAATTTGTACCTTGTGCTTCGATTTTCAGAAATTTTATGAAGGAATGCAAGTTTACTTTTATACAAAAAAAGATAGTCTTGTTGCCAATGTGCGAGAATATGTAAGTGAAAGTTCAAAGAGCGAAAGTGTAAGATGCCTCAGCATGTGGAGATGAAATTTTGAAGACGTATAGTAATGAATGAGTGACACATGGGGATATAATCTGTAAGTTTACTCCTAAAACAAATGGATGATGATGGCCGTGTCAGTGATAAATGTGGGAGAGAGAGGCCAATGAAAGTACCAGAAAGGTGAATGGTTTGAGATCCTAAATAAAAAATTAAACTGTATAAATAAAAGTATGATTTTGGAGGAAGCAGAGAATATTTATAGGGGAAGGGGAATTTGGCGGCAGTTTACTGGGGTTATTAACATTTACTCCGAATCTAACTTCTGTAGTTAATGTTGCCTACCTTTTCAGAGGATTGAATTGTGATGCTCGTATTGTTTTAAAGGAGTACGGTAACAAGAAGAGACGCCCCTTATCTCTGCTATGACAATGGACTTCTAATTTCCATAAAATATAATGCAACGATTTTCTTTTATAATCTGATCTTTTAATTTTACAATACGACAAGAGTTCACCTGCAGTTATATTAAGGAATTTTCCTTTCTACAAGCTAGTATGAAATCAACTAACTGCAAAATATTAGTGAAAATTCCAAAATATTATTTGTCGATTGTCTTCATTGTTTCCAAACCGTTGGATTCTCAAACCCGAATCATTTTCTGTTTCTATGTCTCGTATTTCTGTTTTCAGGATATCAAGATCCCCAGAATATACAAATGATATTATATTTAAAAAGTTCAAAAAGTTTCCTTATGACGAGCTCGAAGCATGTGCGGAGTTTTTGATATTTATACATTATGGAAAAGAAGACATATACTGATTTCATTGTAATATCATTTCTAAATTTCAACCATGAAGAAAAATATTTATATCAAAAATTTCTCTTGGAATGCCACAATTGCATTTTGCTGCGGATGAATCAAGAAATAAATCGACAGGGTGAAAATCTGCTAATTTTTAGCACCAATTAAATGACTGGAAAGCCAATCAAGTCCTACATCTATGCAAACTTTCTTGCCTAAGCATTTAAGATTGGTTCTGCCTCTTTTTCTATCTTTTCTAAAGCTTTTCTTGCAGTGCCTGAAATTTTACAATCACATTTGAAATATAAGAATATCTTTGAAAAAAATATACATACAATAAACAACAATATCAAAAGAGTTCCATTGTCAATGTTCGATATTTTAGAAATCGGAACGGAATTAAGCAAAGTTTTTACCATTTGAATTGATTATTAAGTGAATCTAACGACATTTAAGAAATTTCTGCATTTTTTTTATTCGTGATTTCTTAATGAACATACACTGCCATAATATTAGTCATCGTTGCTTTTTCAATATTATACATATAAAATATAGTCCAAATAATGACAAGTAATTAAAATGGAAAATAGTCACTCAAAATGCCACTTTTTCGTACGGATGATAACGAGGTTTTTTCAAATTTGGGTTATTGATGATCTACATTATTTTTGTGCTTATTCATAACGTGTAATTTATTGGTGTAATTTATTGGTAAATAACATTTGTATATTTGTAAAATAAACATTCAATAAAAATTTTAAAAAACTGTTTATGAAGTAAATGATATTCATTAATTTAGCCAAAAGTTTCACTGTTTCTCCATGTTCCAAAAGTACATTAGATGATAGTGGATTGACGTACTTTTTAACACATTTTGTTCTACTTGCTTTGTCTGTCTGTTTGTAAGGTGGAATTTTGTAATAGATTTTAAAATTACTTCCTATTAACCGATTGACTTGAAGTTTTGCGCGCTTATTTTGATGACGTTAAAGTGTGTTTTTAATTTTTTTTTATCCTTTATTTAATAATACAGTCCAACCTCAGTATAACGCATTTTTTGGGATTCACAAAATGACATCGCTATAACATGGTTATTGTTATATTGAGGGAATATTATATTACAATAAATTTTCATTTTTAATACAAGATAACTGAAATGTTTTATTCCAGAGTTATCTTGTTTCTCGTCCTTCTTTTCTTCTACATCTATCATTTATAGAGATACTAGCGGACCCGGCAATACTTCGCTATTGCTAAATCTATAAATATAAAATATATGCCTTGACTTATTGACTGATTCATCATCGCCAAGCTGAAACAACTGAATCTATTATATGAAATTTGGTCTGAAGTTTTATTTTATGAGAAAGGATTTTATGAACCTCATTCCCTCAGGGTGTAAATTAGGAGATTAATTTTGTATGAATATCTGTCATTTTTAAGTTAAATCCTTGAATAAATCCATGAAAATTGGTATTAGGTACTTTGGTAAGATATTAAGAAAGAAGTGAATCATGATTTTTGGAAATTTACCCCTTGAGGGGGTAATCTAACTAGCTTCAAGGGTTTCGGCTGAGCGATGATTGTAATGAAATGACTTTCTACAGCATAAATTTTTTTTTAATACGGAGAAAGGATTGCTGGATGTCTGCATAACTCTGCTGGACGCTCGCTCCGAATAAACAAAAATTGTTCTGCATAATCTCTAGATAGCAAAGACATTTTTTTCTTCATTAAAATGTAATGTCCATTCACTGATTAAATGCACACACCCACATACGAACATTGCCTTTTATTTATATAAATTTATTTAGTTAATACTTTTTAAAATTATTCTACTTAAAACGTGAATAAGGCAAGCACCGTAAACGACGAAAAAGATGATCAGATGACTTTTCGGAGCAAGCATTAACTTCATCAACCGTTGTTGACTCAACATACAAACACGACCAACCGATTGTTGATGCAAACAGAACCGGGCGATTGTTCGCAAATGCAAGCAAACGAACATAAACCAAGTCTATTTCATATACAGTTTGTAACAAAAATATCGGGTTAGTAGAATATCTGGATTACATTGGATCGAAAAAACAAAAAACACGTCTTTAGCATTTTCCAAAAACCTATCTAATGATACCAAACTATACCACCACGCTTTGAGGGTAGGGGAGGGGACAATTTTGAGATTCTAAATAGTGTATTTAAAAAATTACCTTTAATTTTTAAGGTGTATTAAATAAATTTATATTTAATGTTTATTAAAAATTTTTGGACATTTCAAATTCTGACTTCGGATTCTTATAGAACGTCAAAACGTAGAATAGGAATGTGTCGAAGCCCACCCTGTCTTTGTCTTCATCGGAAAAATTCAAAACTTTAAGAGCTCTACACTTTCAGTGGCTGTATATCCCAAACGCGTTTAAACGGTTGGATCAATTGTAAAAACAAAAGGAATAAAACATTTCTCAATGGTTGGGTACAATCTCGCAATTTCATTAAAAAATGGTACTGCGGTTCCTAATTAATATTTCAATGTATTCCTCTCCCCAATGGGGGAGGAGGGTCAGATTTCTTATCATTAGTTAGCTTTTAAAAATATTAAACACTTGTTATTTATGTTTTTTCGGCCCTTTGTGTATTTCTCCAGATATTCCTCAGTCCTGATCATTTGCTACACCCTGTATATACAGAGTCTGCCAAAAAATGTATACACACTTTAAGGAACGAAAACTAAAGGGTGATTCAGTCAATTTCTGACCATTTCAGTACTATGATTTACAAATTGACCCATTGATTGGCTCATTGATGTTTACAAATTTAGCATTTCAGTATGATATTTTAGGCAGTTTGGAGTTTTTATTCCCGTGGAAAAGTCTTGATGATATGCTCATTGTGACCACCACGAACGTTTTGAACTGCTCGCAGTCGAATGGTGAAGTTGTTCATAACTCTGTCCAGGATTTCTGCATTCACAAGGGTGCCGCAGTCGACGATGCTTTGTCGCAGCTGGTCTAGGGTTCTTGGTGCTGTAGTGAACACACTGTCTTTAAGGAACCCCCAGAGATAAGAATCACATGGGTTTAGGTCAGGACTCGTAGGGGGCCAAAGAAAGCCACCCCCGAATCGATCTGGAAACCTGTTTGAAATGACACGATTTCCGAATTTCTGATTGAGAAAGTCTAGCACTTCATTAGTGGTCTGAGGCGGTTGAAACCATTGATGTCGAAGCGGTATACGCCTTCTTCGCAGCTCGGGGATGAAGTGGTAAGCCTGCGACGTTACGGTGCCCTCAAAAAAGAACGGACCAATGATGCCTCTTTTGGAAATCGCGCACCAAGCCATAATCTTTCGTGGATGAAGAGGTGACTTATGGATCTCATGAGGGTGCTGGGAACCCCAAAAACGAACGTTGTGTTTATTAACGTCACCTGACACATGGAAGAAGGCCCCATCTGACACCCACAGGTTGTCCACAATGTCCTGATTGGCTTCCATTTCTGCTCCAAACTCCATCGCAAATTGTTGTCGCTTCTGTCTTCCAGTGCCTGTTAACTCCTGATAAACATGGATCTTATACGGGAACTGGTGCAAATCCTTTCTCGAAATTCGTCACGTCGTGGTATACGACAGCCCTTCTTCAATGGATAGGCGGCGAACAGATTTTTTGGTAGGGGAATCGACCAACCTTGTGCGAACATTTTCGACAACTTCGGCCGTTCGAACACGAGCTTCGCTCCCGCCTTTTTTCTTGCCTTTAACACATCCAGTGGCACGAAATTGCTTGACAAAATCCATGATTGCTTGCCTGCCTGGTGCGTCTCGACACTTATACTCCTTCCGGAATTTTCTTTGCACCTTTACAGGTCATTTTGTCTCGAAATACCATTCGACAACCTTGCATTTTTGCTCTGTTGATAAAGCGGGCGCCATTTTTCAACAATACGATTTTCATGCAGCGCTGTTGCAACAATACAAACTCCAACTATTTAGAAATTCGATATGGCGCTCATATTCTTTCAATTGTTTATCCCTAATGCACGTCATTCGAGTGAAATGGTCAGAAATTGACTGGATCACCATGTATTTGTTGTGTTTTGTTAACACTTAGATACTGATCGCACATGTAGTACTGTCTTCAGTTAAGCACATGGTTACTTTAAATGTTCAAGATGTTGGCCGTTGGCGGCCAGACAAATGACGGAACGACGAGCGGTCACCGCAGCTATGTTGGTCAGTGTTTCAATTGAGATCGCTGCACATGCCGCTGTAATCTCCTGCCACAGATCCTCCAGCGTGCGCCGCTTACCCGTCGATTGACTTGATCTTTAACAGTTCCCCACAAGAAGAAGTCCAGTCCAATGTCCGTGCAGATTGTCATTCAGGAAAGCTCGTACGGCTAGGTGGTTGTGTGGTGGCGCTTCGTCCTATTGGTAGAAGACGTCTTCCTCAGCTCCATAAAGCGCATGTGATAATATCAACATCCCGATAAAATTTGAGAAAGAGTGTATACTTTCTTTTGGCGGACTCTGTAGATTAATAATTTACATGCTGTATTTTTCCCCTTTAGGGAATGAATTTCGTAAAATGCTTTCATAGTGCATGCTTACGTCACAAAATAAACCTACTGTCAAAATTTCAGCGGTTTCGTCTCGGCGTTGATAAATCAGTGAACAACTACTTGAACAACACCCAGATTAACGCGGGTGTTTACAGATTACATTGTTCATGCATGATGGTGCAACAACGCATGTGGGTCGTTCAGTAAAGGTACTTCTTTGTACCCATTTCGGCGATGAAGGTGTTCTGTCGAGACACTTTCCAAATACTTGGCATGCCCGTATTCCATGTGACTTCCGGCTGTAGGGAACTCTGACAGATCGTGTTTATCATGGAGGCGTACGTACCTTGCCTGAAGTTAAAGCCAAGGTTGGTTGTTCACAGACGCATTGCGCTTTTGCATGCGGCACCACTTTTTCCCCTTGTGCCAACCGTATGCACTAAAAAATTTTCAGCTGGAATTCTCTTCTCCATGCTCTGCATAGCATGTACATAAAGTTTCATCATTACCTGCGCAATAACGCAGTCTGTACTCCGCGCAGAAGTGGGTGCTTTAATTATAGCCACCAAGTATACAGTGAGATTATAATTAAAGTTTAAGTTTTAAAACGCTATTAAAAAAAACTACTTAGTAGAATGACGTCCAATTGGAACAGAATGTTATTGAAGAAGATGAAAAGCTTATGGCATAAGAAAAAAAAGTAGGTCCAAATTTTAGCAACAGATGGCGCTGTAAGCGTCAGAATTTCGACTACAGATGACAAATGAATCATAAAACAAAGTTGTAAGTTACACGTTAAACCAACTGTACTATTCAGTGTGCAAAACATCCATCAAATCGGTTTTTTTAAATTGCGGGAGACTGGCGCAAAACGTTCAATATGTTGTCCAGCGCTATCTGTTGCTAAAATTTGGACCTACTTTTTTTTCTTATGCCATAAGCTTTTCCCCTTCTTCAATAACATTCCGTTCCAATTGGACGTCATTCTACTAAGTGGTTCTTTTTTATAGCGTTTTAAAACTTAAACTTTAATTATAATCACCCTGTATATGAATTAAATAAATGCAATTGACGTACGATATTGAATCTAACCCAGTGTTCTCCTCAGAAAATTTTATCAGGTGAATGGAAAGATAAAATAGCCGGCCGAACAACAATTAAAAAACAAATAAAACATTATGCAGTGTTGTGCAGCTTTTAGTCGGCTACGGCAAGCATTAATTTCATCCATTTTTGTTGGCGCAACATACAAACACGACCAACCGATTGTTGATGCAAACAAGATGGATTGATTGTTCGCACATGCAAGCAAACAAAAAAACCAAGTCTATTTCATACTAAATGCAAAAACAACAGTGTTACTTATCGGATTTTATTCAAACCACTTTCTAAATACTCCCGGCACTAATAAGATCAAACTGTGAAATTTTCAGCGAAATTGGTCGATTAGTTTTTGAGTTTATAGGGCACACGCATACGAACATTGCCTTTTATTTACATGGTCGTGACACATTAATATGAGCACCTGCTAGTATCCGGAATATCCACCTTTGGCGGCAAGCACAGCAGCTACTCGACGTTACATTGCACCTATTTCCATTTTTAGATAAAATATTAAAATGAATACAGTGATACATTTATGAATTTCTAAGGCAAGTTTTTGCTTAAACATATGTATTTTCAATGTTGGGGGTGGCTGTGGCCTGGTTGTCTCGTCGGTTGGCTTGCTGATCGATGGAGTTAAGCAACTTCAGGCGCGGCCAGCTGCTGGCTGGGTGACAGCCAGTGGCTTGTGGACCACCGCTGGGTGGGACGGCTATTTGGGGCACAGCTGTAGGGGGACTTTAGTCTGACCCATTTGCTGAGTGACCAGTGCTGGTGGTCGCCACTGGTTTATTTGTCCGCCAGCAGCTCCTCCATCATGAACCCCCCGTGCTTCGGAGGGCACGTTAAGCCGTCGATCCCGGCTGCTACTGTCATCTCGTAGCAGTCGTTAGTTACTGGGATGGCGCAAAACTCTCTCGAAGGAGTAAGTGCCACATATTATCGTTCTGCGATAATCTACCCTCTGTACAAGATAAGATAAGATAAGAATAAGATAAGATAAGATAAGATAAAATTTTCAAAGTTATAAAATTGTTGACAGTCCATTAAGAATATCTTTGCAATTTCAGGTTTAAAAGATGAGAATGGAATATTCATGATCATCACTAATCAGATAGACTTTGCTTGAAATTTGCATCCCAGAGATTGTAATTACAATCCAAATACAAGCTGATATTGTAAATGTATAACTTTCCCAGTAAAAGTTGTATATTATCAACCTAAAAGAAGAATTGTAAATTTACAATTGAAAAGTATAGTGTTGTAAATTTACAACGTTAAGGCAGCATTGGTAATTAACAACCCAAAGGCAGGATTGTAAAAGTACAACCTCAGGACGTGATTGTAATTTTACAACCTCGGAACAAGATTGTAAATTTACAACCTCAAAACATTACTTAAGACATTGTAATGGGATAGTTGTATTTGTGGCAAATACTTACAACATCTGAGGTTGTAAATTTACAACCTTAATACAACTTTTTTTTCTGAGTGTACGGCGAAAGATACAAGGACAAGGTACGTATGTCGTTGACTTTGCTACAACACATAAATTTATCCCTTACTTCGAAGCTAAACCAATTCACAATCTAGCTCCTCATAAGGGGAAATTAAGTTCCACAGAAGAACAAATTCCTGAGCGCAATAGCTCACTCCCACGTCGACCGACGATGTTGTGGGAATCTCCAATAAGAAAAAAAATTTGCTGGGCGAGAGGCCAAATCGTCACACGCTTCTGCTAACATAAATGTTTCTCCTACTTCTGTCACGTGTGCAGGGAAGAATGATATGCAGGGATACCGAAGTAAGGGAAGACTTTAATTAAACTTTAAATGAAACTTGAAAGTTACAATAGCAATTTATACTTAAAATAAATATTCAAATAGGTTGATTCTTCTCAACACAACTCTCACTGACTAGCCCAGCAAACTTAGCTTAGCAACAATAACACAAACTAGGCATAGTCGCTGCGCACACATGGCAGCATTCAACCTGACTCACTTAATTTGGCACAAAACCTAAGGCGTGAATAATCTTTTCAATTAATGCACTGAAAGAAGCATATTGCTCAAACGTAGCACTTCACAACACAAATAACAGTTGTATATTTGCCTGCTTTAAACGAAGCACTTCACTAACACAAACAGCACTGCTATTACACTTAGCAAGAACACATGAGATTGATAAATTCTAACAGGCCAATAGAAATTAACGTACTGACGACCCTTTCAGTTTATACGGCGTAGAAAATAATTCACTAAACAAATGCTCACAAGCCTGGAAGTATGAGTAATAAACGTTGTAGAGACAAGAAAAGAGTTGGCTTTATGCGTTGCAAAAAGTACGAGAAAAGTTTCTTCTTACTGCTAAATTTAACTGGAGCCTTATATGAACCCTGAGAGATTATCTCGTTGCAGTCCAGAAATGCAGCCAATATCGTCCATGATAAAAACCACCTAAACCGCAAGGAAATATTACATAGCCTTGTGTAATATGGGAAGACGGCGGGTCTTTCACCAACGTGGGGTAGCTAACGGAAAAACTGTCCGAAATTCTGTAGTGAGCAAGCTGATGATAAAAAGCCGTAGTCGACAGGAGAACAATTCCAATATAAAGTTCTCTTATCCTCTTTTATTATCTCGCCGATATTTCTTCCTAATCATTGGTTATCTTGGGATTTTTTCATTTGACTTTGGTTAAACATCGTCGGAGCTGTCTCTTCCCATCCGCTCCTAATACTTTCAAAATTTCAATTAAATCTGTTTCCTCTTTTTTTCCACAACTTCCGTTGTTGGCCTCTCATATTCTCTTCAAAGAGGTTAGGCGCTACCTCCCTCGTTGAGGAGATTCTTTCATCCTTCCCCGCACGGGTCTCCGTTTTTTCTCGAACTGGTTGAGCGCCGTTCCTGAAGAATAGAAATGCCTCGTCCTGTGATACTTCTGAATGGACCGTGACAATATGAAATATAGTGACTGGACAAACTAATTCGAACACCAACGAAAGATCACTGTATTAAGGGGTATCTTATCTTATCTGGTACAGAGGGTAGATTATCGCAAGCGATAATCTGCGGCACCTACTCCTACGAGGGAGTTTTGCGCCATCCCATTAAACGACTGCTACGAGATGACAGTAGCAGTCGGGACCGACGGCTTAACGTGCCCTCCGAAGCACGGGGGGTTTCATGATGGAAAAGCTGCTGGGGATCAACGAACCAGAGGCTGTCACCAACTGCTGGAACACCAGCTATGGTCAATCGGCAAATGGGTCAGACCAAAGTCCCCCAACAGCCGCGCCCCAAATAGCTGTCCCGCCAGCGGTGGCCCTCAAGCCCAGGCCGTCACCCAACCAGCAGCTGGCCGCGCCTGAAGTTGCTGAACTCCATCGATTGGCAAGCCAACCGACGAGACAACCAGGCTACGGCCACCCCCAATATTAAGGGGTAGGGTCCCCTTTGAAGCTAACACAGCTGAGACGCGTCGAGGAATAGATAAATTTAAATCAAGAACAATTTTAATGTCCATTTTATACCACTTTTCAACAATATAGCTGCTAATGCAGGGAATATTTTCCTAACTGCCTTCTCCGGATACGTCAGACAAGTGAGAGATTTGCCAGAAACTGTGAATCGATAACAACCAGAAGAAAATGGGGAAACCACGATTCCACAAAAAGAATTTATTAGTACGAATGCGCATTTCAACGGCCAAGCCGACCTCGTCAGCGTGATACAAGATGACCAGAAGCCTGTTTTGATCAGGAACCTCCATAAAGGAAACTCCATACATGAATCTCCATACAGGAACCTCCACTATGCTTAACAGTCCATGTTGTACGCTTCACGCGTTGATCTCTACATCTACAAACGACCTGAAATTGGAAACAAAGTGAAATTGATTCATCTGACCATATCGTATATTTCCACGCCCCCCGTCGTCCATATTATGATCGTTGCACCTTTGACGAAGCTGTTGCATATTTCGTGTTGATATCAAAGGTTTGGCTATAGAAGCCCTTTCATGGAGTTGTCTTTGTGCAGTACGTCGGATAGTTTTCACTGATGCAGGTGCACTTAAACTTGCATTCAATTATGAATGCCTGTGCTGTTGTTTCGGCTGTTTGATTTCTCATGGGAATGGCTTCCGGGTATCTCGACAGGACATAAATTGTCACGTGTATTTAGCAGAGTAAGTAAACAAGAGGAGGGAAACGATATAAAGGTTGAAAAAATATTTTATTGACTTGTAAAATATTTTTCAGAAATAAACTTTATTGTAATTTCAAAGATCTTGAAATTTATTGTAATTAAAGTTTTTGCAGTGGAAGAATTTTTAAATAAAGGTCTTGAAAATTTAATAAATAATAGAGTAGCAACTCGCAACACTAACAGTTCCGGTGGGTAGATATCGTGAAAGTCTCTTTCGGTGACGTATTTTTGTGTGACGTAATTCGGTGTGACGTAATTCGGTGAGCTGAGCTGAGGCAATGGCGGATAGGTCCCTTGGCGTCTCCAGTTAGCAAGCCTTTTGACTTGGCAAGGCGAGCAAAGGCGGAATCCTTGATGTCGTTATATCCAAGTCTCGCTGTGATGGAAGAGCGCTGACCCTGTAGAGGAGAAGCGCAATCGAGGAATATGATCTCTGATGCACACTGGAATCTGTGGAAGATTTGTCGGATGACTCGTTGAAGATCTCACTCCAATAAAATTATAGAGGCTTAACTATAGATGAGCATGACGATACTGACGCTCTGATGCAAAGAACAAACACGATGATTCGTTGACACTGATGCCACTGAAGCTGGCCTTCACTATAGGACATGGGATTCGGATATAACAGAAACACACTTTTCAATCATTCTACTTGTAGCACTCTCGTTGACGAATGCTGAGATGCACTTAGAAAACCATAGAAACACATATGAAGAATTCTAACTTAAGCATCGACTTATCATAACCAATATTACACGTGAGACACTCATCACTATAACCTCGTAGAATGAACGAACACAATTTTAACACACAATAATATGACAAAAACGGCCGCTCTGACGTTTGCTAACGATTTGCCGTTTTATCCCGTAGCACTTAATTTATAAGCAGGAATTTTACTATTCACATTCACTTTCATGAATTTAAATATGAACACCCCTTTACGAACGTGGTCACTCACTTCGTAATTGCACACACAAAAATTCCACGGAGCTTAACTAGCCTCCGTAACTCTGTCTCGAACAGCGTCCGCTGCTTACATATACAAATATCGAACAGTGTCCGTTGGTACACACATAAAGCCTCCTATTCCAGTTATAAAGTATCCTTGTAAAGAATACGGGAAGACTCCAATTGCACTTTCTCCCCTCTGCCAATTAACTGCTTCATGCGTAATTAAAAGTTTATTCAGCTCGTTTTCCCAGGAGGTATTGAATACAACAACGGATAGCCGTTCGGAAGCAACAGAAGCAATTACTTTTTTCAAAAAATATGCAAGGGTTGGCCTACCGTAAATGCAAATAAGTCCCCAACGAAATCGGCGTGCGCTGGACTCCTACCATTCGTCTCTGCCTCGTCGTTGCAGGTGACAGGTAGTTCAGCCAGTGAGAAAAAAAAAAGTCTGCCCTCTAAGCCGAATTCAAAACCTCGACCACAGACCCAACAAAGGAAAACAAAAAGGAAAAGAACCGTGGCCAGGTATGAACCAAACCTCTGTTTTTTTGTTAATTAGGCCATTTTAGGTTGACCTTATTCCAACTGTTTCTGTTCCGTCGTGCACCATATTGTTGTAGTGTAAGAATAAAGAGGCAAATACGAAATCAATTTCAGACTTTCGTAATGTAGAGATTACTATAATAAAGAGATTTTCGAAGGAAAACAAAAACTTCCTATTTACTAAGAACTGAAATTAAAAAAGTAAAGGACACAGATAAACGCAGAAATAAGAAAACAAAAGGAAAAACTGAACCTTTCGTAAGTAATGCTGAAAAAATAAAAATTTGCTTAGTAAGGAAATTAAAATACAGTAAATGGGAAAGATTTATCACTAATTAGCAATCCATCGACGATGTTTACAAACAAATGAACCATCGGAAAAACATGGAGAACACATCGATAACAAGTTTATTAAATTTAAACAGAGAAGCATTCGGAGTGCAAAATCGAATGAGCCTATTTTCATTTCTGCAATATAGTGTAGATATGAAGAATGATACAGTTTTAACTGAAAACGTGAATCCTTGATTGTTTTCCTATCGTAATGAACTTTTTCTAATGAAAATCGTTAATTTTCTGAATTAGAACTTTGTCATCGTAGACCGTTTTGATTAATGTTTTTCATATATGCGATTTTAAAAGGAAATAATCAAATTAATGCAGAAGATTGATTACGATCTATGGTAAAGATTTGAAGGAGAAAGTTTACAAAGAAAACCCCTTTCTTCACCAACGATCGTGTTCTATTTGATGATCCAGGCTGTGAACTATTGCCCTGCACCATATCTTCAATAGTAGAAGAAATGTCTGCAGAACGGAGAACCTTATATTGTTTCACATCTGTTTAGAGGCTTTCCAGAGAGACCATCACAGTTGTTGGACGGCGTCGAGTAAGGGCTCGTTTCAATAATCCAAATCCACAGAAATCCATCGGGAATGCATTTGGTGACTTGACAGGGATATCAGGAAAGCATATAACGTGAACTCCAGTTTCATCGTCCAAATTCAACATATATTGAACGGTCGAGTTAGACGTATGGCTGGAGGCATTGTCTTGATAAACGAAACTTTGTCTTTGCCCTCTCCATAAAGTATGGGGATTCCTCGTCAAAAATTGGACTGAGAATATGCTGCTGATAATAAAGGGAGTTAACCATAGTCTTCCATTCTACTGTTCTGATTGTGAGCTTGCCGTTGTACGAGTATTCCCCAATCACTATAAATACTTTTGAAACATTTTTCTTATATTCCTTGGATCACTTTTGAAATGACTTTTCTCCTCTTGGACGGTAGAAAACCGCGCGGGTTTTGTTGTAACCGTTGAAATAGACGTAGTTTCATCCAAAGTGACAACGTACTTCCATCGTTCCGCTGGGAGGCAACCATTATAGAGCCTCCGATAGTTTCTCTTCCTTTCTGCGACGTAACAGCAGCTTATTAACGTGACTCTTGTGACACTTTTCCAGTTGCTTATTATTTTATTTACAGTAGCCTGTTAAGTTCCTACTATCTAGCGATCCCTCTATTGGTTGCTGGATTTTCACACTGAAGCTGCTTGATCTTTCGAATGACCTGTGGTGTTGGGCTTGAAGAAACTCGAGGATTTTGCTGTTTCAGACCAGCTGGAATTAAACCTTTCCGAGATATTCCTTTTCGATTCAATACTGCCCATTTGTCTTTTTTCGAAACAGAAATTTCCTGTTTTACATGCGATAATTAGAACAGAATAGCTGTATCTAGCGTAGGAAAGGGGAGAAATGTACCCTTCTTAGTCAGATCCGAATTTCGGAGACTTTTTTGGTTGGCGGTTGAGAACTAATGGTGGCGGAAATGCCTGACTTTTTTTTTGAGTTCGATTATTTTATTAGAATGTAAAAAAGACTTTTGATAAGATCTTAATAATTTATACCAAAATTATAAATAATAGTTATTAAATAAAAATGAAAAATAAGTAATAATTAACAAAAGAATTAGTAAATAATAAATAAAATCAAAATAAAACTAGAAATATAAAATTAAATAAAAAGCTGACGTTTCGGATAGAGACTATCCTTCATCAAAGCAAAAAAAAGGATAATTCTCTAAAGGCAATTAGAATATTAGAGAATTATCTTGAAGTTATGAAAAAAGTAATAAAGGACGCCTATATATATAGTTGGCATAGGGAACAGTAAGACGGTATTCGCTGAAAAAGTAGAAGAGGAATTTGAAGACGTGTTGGGATAGGCCAGGAAGGAGGACAAATAGAAGGTAATAAGAGGGCGACGAAAAACATGCAATAGGATAACACATACAATATTAAAATTATAAAAAAGTTTAGGAATGATAGGGTGTCTAGCAAAACGATTTCGTAAATTTCCCTAAATTTTGCTTGATTTTTCCTGATCATAAAAGCCAAAAAAAGGGGCTACCCTGATAGAATATTATTGACATTGTTCAAATTTTTCAGATTTTATGATTCCCTGACTGTTCCCGGTTACAAAATTTTTTGACAATTCCCGGTCGCTAGTCACCCTGCTAAAATAGTATCGCTAAAAAAAGGTCACTAAAATAAAAGAGTACAGAAAGCCTGCGAAAAAAAGGAGAGTACAGGGACGGACACAAAATGAACAAAGAAGTAGAAAAATATGAAACAACATTAAAAAGAAGAAATAACTGAGAAAAGATAAGAAAAGAAAAGGGCCCACAGAGCCTACGACAAATTAGGGAATAGCTGAAGTTGAAGAGGAATATGGGAAAGGTAATGAGGGAATGGTGCCTTTGCTAAGATTAATGCCATTAGGGGTGAGGGAATTAAATTTCCAAATAAAAAAAGACTCGAATTGCTTTCTTTCTTTTTTGTTATGGAAGTTACTACGAAGAATATAAAGGATGATGGCTTGTAAAAAGTGGCCAGGGGAATTAAAGTGTTTAGCGACAGGGGTGTCAGCATTACTAAGGATGTCGAACTTATGTCTAGCGAATCTGTAGCGTATGGTATTGCCCGTCTCTCCAGCGTACTGTTTCTGGCATACTTTCCAATCTAACAGGTAAATTAAGTGGTGAAAAGTGCAGGTCAGGTTCTGGTTAAGTTGAAAGTAAAGGAGGAAGCACTGCTGGAAATGGACGTAGTAGGGTTAAGAAAATGGCAAACGCCACAACGCTTTGCATTGCAAGTAGAACATTCTTTACTGGAAGTGCGTCGTTTGATAATAGCAGCATGGACCAGAATATCTTTAAAATTAAATGTCCGTTTAGAAGAAACTTGGTGGTTCTGGGAGAATGGAGTGGAGAAGAGGAGAGTTGCCAATAATATGTTGATGTTTCCTTAGGACATTTTTAATATTATTGAGGGTTGGATGATTAGGAAGAACTAATGTAGGTGTTGTCATGGCTGGAGATGGTTTGGGATTGTTTTTAGAACGAGAATTACGATGTTCATAGATAGAAGCGCGTATGACAGATTTCGGGTAGCCTCTTGCTTTTAGGGAGTGGGTAAGGGTGTTAGCATGGAAGTCCTTGTCCGACTGACTAGTGCATATTCTATGGATGCGAGTTAACTGACCTAAAGCGATGTTATCCTTGCAATGGCGCGGATGGCAGCTGTCATTGTGTAAGTACTTGTGTAGGTCAGTGGGCTTCTTATAGAGATTAGTAGACAATTTATTGTTAGTGATAGAGATAGAGACATCCAAAAAAGGAACTGTCGTGGTAGAATAATTGTGAGAAAACTTGATGGAAGGGTGGATGGAGTTAGAATGGGTGATAAAAGATAAGAGTGAGTCTTCATTGTGTGGCCAGATCAGGAAAACATCATCTTTTCTCAGTTATTTCTTCTTTTTTAATGTTCTTTCATATTTTTCTACTTCCGTGTCCGTCCCTGTACTCTCCTTTTTTCGCAGGTTTTCTGTCGTCTTTTATTTTAGTGACCTTTTTATGCGGTACTATTTTACAGGGTGACTAGCGACCGGGAATTGTCAAAAAATTTTGTAACCGGGAACAGTCAGGAAATCATAAAATCTGAAAAATTTGAAAAATGTCAATAGTATTCTATCAGGATAGTCCCCTTTTTTGGCTTTTATGATCAGGAAAAATCAAGGAAAATTCAGGGAATTTTACGAAATCGTTTTGCTAGACGCCCTATCATTCCTAAACTTTTTATTATTTTAATTTTGTATGTATTATCCTATTGCATTTTTTGACGCCCTCTTATTACCTCCTATTTGTCCTCCTTCCTGTCCTACAACACGTCTTCAAATTCATCTCCTGTCCTCCCATTGGTACTCTTCTAGTTTTTCAGCCAATACCGTCTTACTGTTCCGTCCCGATGCCAACTAATATAAAGGCGTCCTTTAGTAGTCTTTTCATGTTTCGTTCTGAACAAAGCAAAGAAGGCTAAGTACAGCCTCATAGCTCTCCTGGGTCGAAACAGTGCCCTCAGCATCGACAATAAGCTGCTATTGTACACGACGATGATTCGGACAATCCTCCTCTACGGCATGCCTGCGTGGGCAACCATATGTAAAAGTAGATGAAGCGAACTCCAGTCGTTCCAGAATGTTACCCTGAGGACCATCGCCCAGCTTGGCAGAAAGACTGTGAAAAACCAATCCATACACTCGGATCTGAATATGACTTACCTTGGTGTGTGCAAGATCTCCTGATGAACATGGTGCAGACGATGAAGAGCCATGACAATGACCTGGTGGAATACTAAACAACCCGATGGTGATGAAGTGGCATACAAAATATAGAAAACCGAGGCATATTCTTGATGTCAACTTCGAAGACATTGGCAACGTTTCCTTCCCGGATTATTGGAAGATGTGATACCACCCACCCCCGCCCCCTCTCCCAATCTTCTGACAATCGCCAATCTTTCTTTTTTTTGCATAATGTGGAAGACCTCTTTGGGTTAGTCAGGCTTCTTGCCTATTTCAGTGTATTTCATGTGGAATTTATTCTGGTAGGGTGAGCTGCGTGAAAGCACTGCTTTCGTCCCACCCGAAGAAATGTACACTTCACTGTTCGATTGTCGATTGTCGACTCTTTTCATAATTTCAGGATAATCCTCTAATATTCTAATTGCCTTTAGAGAATTTTCCTTTTTCCTTTGATAAAGGATAGTCTCTATCCGAATCGACAGCTTTTTATTTTATTTTTTATTTCTAGTTTATTTTGATTTTATTTATTATTTATTAATTATTTTGTCAATTATTATTTATTTTTTTTATTTAATAACTATTATTTATTGCATTCCAGGGTTTTTGTGTCTCGTCTTTTTCTCTTATAAATATCCGTTCATATACTTATTATATTATAAATACAGGGTGATTCTAAAAGGTCGTGCCAAAATGAAAAGGCAGGTAGAGGGTGAAATTCTGAGCAAAAAAGTCTATCCGCGTTTTTCGATCTGAGGCTCCGTTAAAAAAGTTATAGCGCTTTAAAGTTTCGTGACGTCACTTCCGGTTTGTCGTTAGAGGCGTGAAAGTATGTTCCAAGCATTCGAAATTCATGTTCGAAAATGCTTACGTTTCAGTTTAATAATTGATTTCTAATTTAATAAGCGAGCTTTTCTTGAATTTATAACAATTATAGCGAAAAACTTTTGAATTCGAAAAGGTTTGCGTTCGAATATGAAGGGATGAATTTGAAAATTATTACGTTTCAATTACATAATATTTGCTAATTTAACAAACTATCTTTTCCTGTATGCTATAAAATGTACTTTGAAATAGCATTATTTATAGGACATTTAAAACTGGTATTAAAGTATGTTAAAAAATATTTTTTGACTGAAACGGAAGTGACGTCGCGAAACTTTAAGCGATATAATTTTTTAACGGAGCCTCAGATTGAAAAACGCGATTAGACTTTTTTGTTCAGAATTTCACTCTCTACCTGCCTTTACATTTTGCTACGACCTTTTAGAATCATCCTGTATATTAAAATTCAACGTTTATGTAGGCATTAAACATCAGAAAATAACAAAAGTTTTGCTAACATAATAATCAATCTGAAAAATATATTGAGATTAAATAACATATTCTATATTTGATATACCGTTAAGTGATAACTTATTACAGGCTGATTGATAAATAGTGAACGAGTGAATTGTGTTCTGTTGTGTTTTAAGAGGAAACTTTTGTTATTCCTAGCTCTTTGATCATTTGTAAATTTTGGTTTTTTGTTATTTTAACAACAGTCCAATGCCTGTCAGAGGAAAAAAAATATGCCAGTTTTGTATATAAAATTAGTAATATCTCATCGTATTTTGATATATTAAAAAGAAAAGCTCCTACAGACATAATAAAATGTTTAAATTTGAATTACCTTTGTTCTTTAATGAATTAACCAAAAAGTCGAAATCAAGTTCACTATTTAATATCAAGCCTGTAATAATTTATTCACTTATCCTGTAAACACAGTTATATTTTACTGTATGTATAATATCGTTAAGTGATTTTAAACGCTATATTCAAAATGCACAGTACCATATAAAAACATTATCCCAAATTATTCTTTAATACAGGGTGTTTCATAATTGGTGTCCCGTCTTTAGGTCCAAATAACGACTCAAGGGGAACAGATTAGGGGAAAATGAATATTGATTATTTGGTTTTAATGGCCCCTAATTCAGAATAAAAACATTGCGCGTCCCTGGGGGTGAAGGGGTAAATTTTGAAGATTTTAATTTTGTAGGGGTAGGGGTTAGACCCCATGTGTTATTTAGAAAGTTGTAGAGCATCAAGTAAAATGCGGGTTTAGCAAAAAACCCGGTGAAAAAATCTCCTTTCCTGCCCTTTATCGTGTGGGTAAAGTGAAAGGTATGGCCAGCTAATGTAGACAAAAACATAAAAACTCATTAGAAACTTATTAGAACTTTATTACTTATTAGAAAACAGTACATTTGAAAAAAAATGAGAATGAATGAGTCGTTATCCTGAAAAGCTAATCATACTGTTTTCTAATACATTTTCAAATGTACTGTTTTCTAATAAGTAATAAAGTTTTAATAAGTTTCTAATGAGTTTTTCTGTTTTTGTCTACATTAGCTAGTCATACCTTTCACTTTACCCACTCGATAAAGGGCAGGGGATGAGATTTTTTCACCGGGTTTTTTGCTAAATCCACATTTTACATGATGCTCTACAACTTTATAAATAACACATGGGGTCTAATCCCTACCCCTACAAAATTAAAATTTTCAAAATTTACCCCTTAACCTCCAGGGACGCGAAATGTTCTTATTAGGAATTAGTGGACATCAAAACCAAATAATTAATTTTCATTTTCCCCCCACCTGTTCCCCTTGAGCCGTTATTTGGACCTAAAGACGGGACACCAATTATGAAACACCCTGTATAATTGCTAAGTTAACATATTTCAGTACTTGATATTTTAAAAACAAATTTTGCTAAAAACTTTAAATCAGTTTTTAATGCTTCTTCCATTGATAATAACAAATTATTTGTTGATGTCCTTCCTAAGGTGCATGTTTGCCAGGAATTGATGACCATACTTCAGACAATACAAAAATTCGGAGTACGAATTCATATGGTTACTCTATAAATATAAGCTTATTTATAAAGCTTATGGTAAAGTTGGAGGGCACGGCAGTGCCCTCGCCAAGTCGAGCAAGCACAGCCGTAACATCCTTTTCAGGAAGCAACTCGGCGTACTTTTGACCCTACATATCTTTATAGCAGGGTTGCATAGAATCCTGATATTTTTTATATATAGAATACTTTGCAAATGAAACTGAATTTTCAAATATTACGTTTCTATCTTTTCTAGTTCATATGATACAATAACTCAAAATTTATTTATTTAGACACTGACTCACTGACCGATCATCAAAAATCTGAGGTACTTCCCGCGGTCCTAAAAACTTGAAATTTGGCATAAAGATAGTGTTTATGGTACAATGAAAGGAAAAATTAAAAATATTCAGAATATAATAGTATTAATGGTTAAAGGTCACTGCCAAACTTCAATTAACCTGCAACGGAATCGCTATTATGCAATTGGTGACGACATTGCTTGCAAGCGTGGAGCAATTGATCTTGACATTGTTGGCCAATTGTTAAGAGTGAGAAACAAAAGCAACTCCGAGATATGAATTTCGTTGGAAACGTTTGTTAATCTGGAGGCATGGCATTTATTAAAAACAGATTAATGTCAAAATATTTTCAATTTCGGTTAAATCAACAATATTTATTTTTCTTATTAAATGATGCTAATATTCGTCAATTAGGTTCTGGTATTTTTTATAAAATGAATTGCGTAAATCGAAAAGAAAAATTACATCTGAACACTACTTTCAAATGCTTATTAAATAAAGATGAGCTAGAAGGCGATTTGCGTGCAATATTTGGTCGATTGTAAATTTTGGAGAAATTTTGAAAAAGAAAATAAAAACGAAAAATGACATCCTTCAACATGGTTCCCTACCATAAGTCCTTCTGAATGGATAGGAAAGTCAATGGGATACGGCTAACAAAAATATCATACGGCCAAGTCTCAATTTCTTGTTTCATAGATAATAAGTTTAAAGCTACGTCGGACTTCATTACATCATCTGACGAGCCACTTGGTAAGGTAGAACATTACTTTTGAAGACGTAATACCAATCTCGAAGTGTTCAACAATTTCATTTGATATCGTGGGTTAAAGATGCCCAATTCTTCACAAGTCGCCACTTGAGGAGATAGCATTATTTGTAACAAAGTATGTGACGTGAGCCATATTAACAAGATTCTTTCGCCTACTCTTAATCAACGCGTCGTGTCATGTCAAACTCACTAACAGTACAGTTACTGTTTGCGAAAAAGAACACTAAAAAGGTTATACTGTATGTCAGGTTTGGATTCCCACATCAAATTACTGAAGCACTTACCGTAGCAGATATCGTAGTCAATAGCTGCAAAAAAGCAAAATCACTATAATATTGTGCGCAAAAAAGATTGAGGTATGATTAACGATTACAATCCTGCAATGCTGCTTGCATAGAATTGCAACAAATATCCAGTGCGTGGGAGAAAAAACAGCTATCCTGAATTATTATGTAACAACTTTACACCACAAAAAGCGAAAAACAAACGCAACTGATATAAATTCTACTAAAAGTTTAAGAAGTCGTTTATACAACATAGGACTAAGGGTATTGTCGTGTCGGCCGTGTGGAGCTTTGGATCCAAGTGACACTTTGCTTAGAATTCCACTGTACGGAACTGATCTTCAAAAGTCGAAGACTGTAAAAAGTATCTGAAAAGAAGATATTAACCATATCTCAAACCATTATTTCTATCGGGTCGAGTCCCATTATTATGACCAGACCCCTACGTTTGTCTTCAGGGTTGTCCAGACGAGGAACTGTCAACCTGGGAATTGGTTAGGTGTCTATATAAGGTAAGTTTCCACTATGTTAAAAACATATCACTCATTAATGCAATGGGTAAGAAACGTGAATTATCAGATCTGGAAAAGGGGGATGATAATCGGCTTTTGGGACAAGGGTGGCAGTATTTCGGAAACCGCGCAGTTTGTGAACTGTTCTCGTGCTGCTGTAGTTAAAGTATACCATGACTGGGAAAATGGGACCGTTCAGAATAAATGCTATGGGAACTGTGCAGCAGAGGTGAACGTCGGCTGCGAAGATGTGTGAAGGACAACCGAAGAGCTACAGTGGACCAACTTACCGCTCAAACCAACAAGGGTGCTACCAGACATGTCTCTAAAACCTCAGTACAGAGAACCCTCATGGGCCTCCGCAGCAAATGGATGGTCACCGTACCCATGCTGACAAACGTTCATCGGCAAAAACGGCTTAAATTTGCCCAACAGTACAAAAACTGAACCACTTCTGATTGGAAAGAGGTTGCCTTCCCATAAGAGTCACGATATCTGCTCCACAGAAGGCGAGAAACCTCCGACAACAAGCATCCTGCAACCATTGTTGGACGAATCCAGGCTGGTGGTGGCAGCGTCATTGTGTGGGGCAGTGTTCTCATGGTATCTGGGCCTACTGATACCTGTGGAAGGCACTCTCAACCGATTCGGTTATTTATCCATAATTGCAGATCAAGTACACCCAACCTTTTTAGGCGACTGTCTTCCCAGAGGAGGATGGCACGTGCCAGTAAGAAAATACGACGTGTCATACGGCTGCAATTGTTCGGGGGTGCTTTGTGGAACACGGCCAAGAGTTCCAAGCACAACCCTGGCCCCCTAATTCCCCAGATCTCAACCCAATCGAGAATCTTTGGGATCACCTCGATCGTCATGTGCGTGCTATGGAACAACCACCGCGTAACCTTCAGCAGCTATCGGATGCTTTACAGTCTGCATGGCAACAGCTACTAGTAGAAACCTACCAGAATCTTATTGGCTCACTCCCACGCCGTCTACCTGCTGTCCGTGACGCTAAAGGCGGTTATTCGGGATAATAATGTGACTCGACTCTGTATGACGTTGAGGAAATGCCTGAAAAATACTTCTTTTCGTTACTTCTTATGTTCAAACTATGTCGAAACTTAGGAGAAGGAGGATGATTCGGGCAGACGTGAGGAATTCTGTACATGGGCTCTGGAAACTATCGACTGGATCCTTCATTTGTACATAACATTGCGTTCAGTAACGAGGTAAACCGTCAGAACATGAGATATTGGATGGATATGAACTCTCGTTGGACAGATCCATCCAAAGTCATTGGTGATAGCAAAGTTTTGGTGTTGTGTGGGATATGGGGCACCCGTTTCATTGGACCATTTTCATAGACGGTATCTTAAATGCTGATGATACTGCCATCTTGGCATAGGCGCACCAGCCATCTCACGTTATCATTCGGCTGCAGAACGCCTTGAAGAAGTTCGAAGACTGGTTTAATTGCCGGAAACTGAGTCTTAACGTCGGAAAATGCAAAGCCGTGTACTTCAACAAAAAGCTTAAGTGTCCTCCGGATTCACTGGTTCTATTCAATAAAAAATCGAATGGGTTGACAACTACAAGTACCTCGACTCAAGACTCTCCTGGAATTGTCACGTAACTAACGCTCTGAACAAAGCGAAGAGGGGTAAGTACAGTCTTATAGCTCTCCTGGGTAGAAACAGCGCCCTCAGCATCGGCAATAAATTACTACTGTACAAGACAGTGATTCGGACCATCCTCCTCTATGGTATGCCTGTGTGGGCGACCATATTTAGAAGCAGATGGAGTGAACTTCACTCGTTCCAGAATGTTACCCTGAGGACCATTGCCCAGCTTGGAAGAAGGACTGTAAAAAAGCATTACATCCACTCGGACCTGAATATGACTCACATTGGAAAGTGTATCCAAGATTTCGTGATCAACATGGTGCAGACGATGAAGAGCCATGATACTGACCTGGTGACTGGAATACTGAATAACCTGATGGAAATGAAGTGGCATACAAAATATAGAAAACCGAGGCATATTCTTGATGTCAACTTCGAAGACATTGGCAACGTTTCTTTCCCGGATTACTGGAAGATGTGACACCACCCCCTTCCCTTCCCCCTCCCTCTCTCCCACTCTTCTGACAATCGTCAATCTTATTATATTTTTTCATAATGTGGAAAGCCTCTTTAGATTAGTCAGGCTTCTTGCCTATTTCAGTGTGGAATTTATTCCGGAAGGGTGAGACTCCCATAAGCACTGTTTACGTGCCAACTCAACAAATTTACACTTCACTGTTCGACTGTCGCGAATGCTACAGAACACTATGTTCACGTCACTGTTGACTGACGATGGCAGTTTCCTAAGTTTTTTCCAGCAGGATGGTGCATCACTACACTGCGGACTTAATATCCATCAATGGCTAGATGGGCAATTACCTAGTCATTGGATTGACCAACGGGTCCTGTGGAGTGGCCACCATATTTCCAAAACCTCACGGCGCTAATTAATACCTGTGGCCCACTTAAAACTCCAAATCAATCGTGATTGTGAAAATCCAAAGCAAACGTGATCTTCAGCAATGCATCCCGCAGGGCTGTAATAGCATTACCAGGGACAACACATTGAACACATCCTTTAGCTGCTGCAACCTAGTTTCGATGTGTGAACCACAACAGATAACTGAAAACCGATTGCAGGAATGAACTCCTGAGAACAAACTGGTGTTATCTCATATTCCACGTGACCGCCTTCCCATTTAAGAAAATGAACCTTGACCCCAAATGGCAGATTTCAAGATGGCGCCCAAACTCCAAAACTGTCTCAAAAGATAGAGCACCTATCCTATTTCCTGCTAGCATGATCACATCGTTTATTTTACACACCGTTTCCGAAATACAGGTATGTCCTGTGACTCATCCTGTAGATTGCCCCAAGTATCTTTCTAAAGGGCTGTGAGTGTACAAGAAAGTATGAAAACGACGCATCCATGACAGCAGGATTAGAGGAGACAACAGTGATAAAAGTAGGAGCAAGTGTCATATTGAGAAGGATCATTGATGCAATTGGTTCTATAGGTGTTGTACAAGGTTTGAAACTGGATCCTGAGGATAAGAAAAAAAAAAGTTAAAAGGATAGTAATACAAATCCAAATAAGTAAATTGCAAGAAACTGTGAAAAACAGTAAACTGTATTAAAATAAATAAAGAAACCAGTATTTCCCCAGTATTATTTAATGTCCGTAGGTGCATCTCGACGACAACGTCGTCTTCTTCAGCTTAAAACTAGATAAAGAAGAAGATGACGTCGTCGTCGAAATGCGCATACGGACATTAATAGTGGTTTCTTTATTTATTTTATAACGAGAGTAACACAATTCATTAACGGACTTACTCATAAATTTGCTTCAGTTAGGAATAAATTTGAAATAATTAATAGGGAATATGTTCAGCGCAAACAATACATGTGTGGCATTTGCTATTACTGTAACATAAAAGTTTGAACAGCCCACTTATAGACATAGGCTCTTCGGTATTCTCTGTGTGGTCAAGCTTACTTAACATTATCAAGAGTAAAAACCTGAGCAGCTTGCATCTAATTAATATTGATTATTACAGTAGTGCCAAAGTTCAAGAATCCGCCATAACGAGGATAATCGACTCAAATGGACGTAGAGTTCTCTCACTGTAAGGTGAAATGGAAGAGTTCACTTTAT